>BPLQ01003538.1:0-38444 GCA_021605075.1 Caerostris darwini
ATATATAATTATAAAACATATTTTAAAAATAAAGTTTAATAAGATGACAATGGAAAACATATAGAAATCATATTTACTTTCTCGAGAATACACAATAAACAGAATGCTTTATATATAATGAAACAAATTGTTATAAATAATTTTATAATATATATATATATATATATTAACTTTTGATGTACGTAACTAAAGATAAGTGAGAGAACTTGTGCTTCATTTCTTATTACTAAAAAATTATGGAAAAGAGAAATTAAAATAAGTAATCTGATTTTTTTTACTGTAGAATTACTTTATAAATTGTCAAAAGTTTTTTTCTTATATTTTCATTTTCAATCTTCAAGAATATTTTTTTTCCAAACAAAAGCTTATCAAATTGAATATAGTACTTATTTACTAAAATAGCATAATATGTGTGCATTTTTTCAAATTACAAAAAATGTTAAGCTTTAGGGTTTATTAAATAAAGTGAACGTTTTTTTTTTTTTTTTTTTTTCAATTTTAAGAGTTTTAATTTGTTTAAGTGTTATAAATTACATCCTCATTAGTACTTATTGCAAGCTTCATGTTATATTTGAATAATTATAAAACATATTTTAAAAATAAACTCTAATAAGATGACATATAGAGATCATATTTGCTTTCTCGAGAATACACAATAATCTAACAGATGAAACTAATTTTTACGCTATATTAAAAATAATTTTTTTCAAGACACATTAAAAGATTTTGAAATCTAATTAAAACAAATTATCTAACGTTTGATTTATTAATTGAAATTAATATTTTCGAGATTATTTGCATAAATTATAAAGAGGACAAAAATTTTCTTTGGTTTATTTAATATTAGCAAATATCTGTATTTTATACATAAAAATGTGAGATAATTTCAAATGAAATGTAAAACCTTTTTCAATAAAAAATTTTCTATCTTCTCTCTACAATATAATACAACTACTGTTTTATTTGCATTTTGAAGTTCTTTTTATGATAAATTTAATTTAGTTTTATATTTAATTGCAATAATTTAAATTGTAAGCATTTAATTTTTTTAAATTTTAATCTATAGTTTTTTTTTGTTTTTTTTAGTACAAATATACTTTTTATTACATTAAAACACAGAAAATTTATTTTAATTTTAGATTGTTATATTTATTTTTATCAATTTTGTTTATATGTATTTAACATGTTTTTAAAAAAAATTGCACTTTCGAGAATACGGCATGTCAATGCGACCCAATACTATTGCTGACCATTAGAGAGCAAAAGTACTCCCAAAAGAGCGACCAAATAAAGATTATCGCCAAAACGAGTTTGGCTGAGTTTCCTTTTTGCCAATAAAATAAGACTCTGACGTCACCTGGGTTGCATAGTTTACGAAGCAGTGTAATACTGTTGATGGCTGACTCGGATACGGACGTATCTGTTACTGAGTATCTATATATAAAAATATACCCCTAAAACCACCACATAATCAAAAATATTATTTATATTTCATTAATGAGTTTATCATCAATTAATAAATGGTGTCAAAATAAGCCTTCATAAATTTGGAATAAAAGATAAACAAAATGCCGTTAAAATAAAATAAATAATTAATTTGAATTTTAGATGTCTGACTCGAAAACCGGTTGTCATTTTATCATGATTCGTATCAGAGGTACGGATGTAATGATTCGTTCCATGTATACGGATTCATAGTTCTATTTTAAATAGCAAAATATGTCATAGCATGCTGATATGTGTTTACATTTGACCACGTTTAAATAAGTTCTTAAGAAATACAGCTAAATTCTCTCGATCACTTTATTTTATCACCTTTTTATTTATTCATCTGTATTTTATTATAAAGAATTGTTATACATTGATTAAGAAAATAGTCTAATCAAAATGAAATTGGTTAGTATAATTTTTCAAAGTGTATAAATAATATTTATGTTTAAAAGTTTATTTCTTTAAGAAAATAGTTATTTATTTTTTACATCATAATGTTAATGCTTCCAATGAGCATATTAAAAGTTTATATCTATTATCTTTACTAAAATTATGAACAGTTTCGATTTCCACAATTTCAACTACAAATATTAGCTAATATCTTATATTTATAAGAAAATTTGATAATATGAAATTGATTGATTTGATTGTATGGAATTCTTATATGCAGAAAGTAATCTATTTCGCATGTTTTAAATATTCGGATATTTTAATTAATTATTATTTTTTTATTATTTTAGTATTGTTTGAGTGCTCATGCAAACAAACCATGCAACATTTTAACATTCAAAGGTACAACTGTGATGTTAGATTGTGGGTTAGACATGACATCAGCTTTATTGTTTTTACCTCTACCATTAGTTTATAGGTTTGTTTGTTTTTGTATTCAATATTTAAATATTTGGGGAGTTTTAAAAGTAAGAGCACTAATTGTTTTGTTTTTAAAAACTTTTAGCTCTAGGCTGTTTAATCTACCTACTTGGATACCAAGAAATGCAAATGATGCCCAGATAGAAGGAGTAAATATTGCTTTTATGTTTTATGATTAAATAAATAAAAATTAAGTAATGTTAAATGTAAAAGAATATTATTTTAAAATAATGTACCAAAGAAAGTATTTAAGAAAATGTTTATATAAATTTAATTCATGATTTTATAAATTTTCTATAAATCAAAATTTTTCTCAAGTTATAATTATTTTTATACAGTATTTTTAAAACTAATATATATATTGATTTTATCTTATGATACTAAATAATTATAAAATACTTATGACTTTATAGCTATAACAATAGTTGTGACAAATTTTTACATATGGTAAAAAAACATTTTATCTAATTATTCTGTTATTGACTACTTTTAGTCTATACTAAATTAAGATTCAATCTAATATATATATTTCTTATCTATTATTTGAATAAGCATATTTTAGTGATTGACATCTATATGCATATTAATTACTAAGATGCTCTTATTATATTTATATGCATTTATTTTTGCATTTCATATATTTACTTTTAACTGAACCATTATTGTCTTTAAATTGGCTAGTGGCTTTTTAATAACATCTACAATTTTTTTTTAAACCTTTGTATAATTTATATTGTTCTTATTGGAATATAAATTTAAAAATTAAGAATAAGCTAAAGCAATAATCTATTTAATATAAATTAACAATGGTGCTTAATTATGCAAGTTCTTACTTAAAAGTCAAACTTTCGCTAAATATTTTGGCAGTATTTATATAAATTAATTAAAATTTTAATTTTTTTAAATAACTAATTTAAACTTTAATTAATTTTTATGTAAATATTTATAAATTATTATATATGTTATCTTATTTAATTGCCATAATTTTATTATTATTGTTAAATTTAACAATGTTTTTATGTACTTTTTGGTTTTATTTATAAAAAAAAAAACTAAATAAATAATTATTATCCTCTAGTTTAATTTTCTGTTGAAAAATATTTGTATTATGAAAAGATAGTTTTTAATAATAATTATGATAAATACATTTATTATCAGTAGTATTAAAAATTAAATTTTATGTTATTAGTTTGTGTTTTATTTTTTCTCCTTGTTAATAATTTTTTGGTTTTAGGAATTAAGGGAGTGCAGTGGGAGAGTTTTTGTGGACAGTTGTCCAGAATTTTGTCCACCTGAGGTATATTTTGAAAAATTTCCTATTTTGAAAATAACCTACAAAAATCTAATAATCATAAAATCATTTTATTTAAAAATATAGAATGCTTAATTTGTATTAAATAATAATAACAATAAAAGAAAATGCATTTTCTTACTGTTTTTATAGAAGAAAAGTGTTTTGAAATAAGAACTGTCCAATTTTATTTTAATTGTACTGGAAAAGATATTCTTAAAATATCACATTTACAAAGGTTATTTAAACTTTAATAATCTTCTTCCTTAATATTTATTTTTTAATTTTTTATAATATATATTGTAAAGATGAAATATTTAAAATTTTTATTGTATAATAATTTAAAAAAAAATTAGACCAGTTTTAAATTAATGTAATTTTGTTTTAATCATTTTGAAACTATCTTCTTAGATTATAGCAATACTTTAAATAGTTGTTTAATAAGAAATTATTTTTATGGAAAACAATTTACTTTGCGATAGCGCAAATCTATTTCTATAGTTATTAATAATTTTATTTATTAATAAAATTACTTCACATTTTAGTTTGGTCAAAAATAATTATTTAAATAGATGTAAATTTCATTTATTTGTTCTAAAATGTTTTTGTTAATATCTCGTTAAATTTAAAATGAAATATGTTTTAGTAATAAGAATAGTTGTTAAATTGAAAACTAATTTTTTCATCAGTTGATAAAAATGTTAATTGTTTTCTATTGATCAATATTTAAAATTAGATTTTAGACAATTGTAAAAATCTGTTTTTAGAGTTATTTTTCTCTTTACTTAAAGGAACGTATAATTGATTTTTCTCAAGTTGATGTGATTTTGATTTCTAATTATCAAAGTATGATGGCTCTTCCTTACATAACAGAAGGAACTGGATTCAGAGGTGTTGTATATGCGACAGAACCTACTCTTCATATTGGGAGGTAATTAGCAAATTTCTGTTAAAGAAAGTCAAAAATGAAACTTTTTTTTTTAAATAAAAAAATCTTTTTAACTTATTTGATAAACATATAGTTAAATATACAATAGATATCAAATCAATGTTTTAACAGTAACTATATCTGTTTCATGAAAATTTAACTTTTATTTTTCTAAATCTTCTTTCACTTCTTTTCTTTCAATCAAAAATCCTCAAACAGTTAATTAAATGTAAGTTTATATTTTCAAATTCAATTATGTATTTGCTTTTTTTCTTATTATTAAAAAACTGACTGTGATCTTTAAGTGTAGATGCTATAAGTTGATTTTTTATGTATTATATAATCTGTTCTTAACTTTTATTTGTTTATTATTAAATTTGTAATAATTTTTAAAATACTTATTATTTTATAATTACTGTATGATATAATTACAATACACTATATTATTACTATATGATTATATATTTATAATTCTAAATATTTATTAAAATAAATGCAATTGAAATAGTATTCACATTTATTTATTCCAGACAATTTATGGAAGAGCTTGTTACTCTTATTGAGAGAACACCAAAAATCAGATCAGCTTCAAGATGGAAATTGCCTCAGGTTATGAAGTTAGTATGAAAGCACTTTTTCAATTTATATATTCTTTCTTATAACAGTAAAAATCAATTTACTTTGCAAAAGGGGAGTGCTTAAATATTTCATTATCTTATGCTATTTATTGTTTAATTTAATATCTGAAATATGATACATACATAATTATTGAAAGCTTTTAAAACTGATATCAAACGATATTTGATTAATTGTTAAATAGATTCCATTGCACTGAGAATATAATGCAATAATATGAAAAATGTCAGAAATTCAAGAAGTAGTCATTTGTGTATCTAAGTAAACAATATTAAACTGATATCAGTGTAAATCAGTAGGGCATAAATTTAAATGAAAATTTTTCATTTTGTTCCATCCAAAACCTATGAATTTATGATTGCCACATTCTCCCATGAAAGAATAATATTAACTTTTCTTCAAAATTTATAAGTATTGCTGACAGCATTACAAATTTAAATAATTATTGCTGAAAATTTTAAGAACTTTTTGCTAATTTTATTAAATTGGTTTTCATTAAAGATGTATTATTATACTTAGTTTACCAGAACATTAATTTTGATGAATAATCTCATTCTGTGAGGATTTTCAATAGTTATTACCCTATATTTGCTTATTACATGAAAAAAAAAAATTCTAAAAATTCCTTTAAATGATGTGGGATATTCAAACATATCACGATTTCACTTAGTATGAGTATTTATCTTTCTAACCAAATTTGCAGTGCATATATCTAATAGGATAGTCTGATCATTGAGCTTACTAGTTACAAATCCTCTGTTCTTTTTTTGAGAGGAAACTAATTTTTATTAATATTATAAAAAATTTTTTCCTAAAATATTATTTAGGCAACTATGAATAGCAATAACTTATTAAACCATAGTTTTTAAAGATTGTGTTCAGTAAATATTTTTAAAATTTTTTTTTTTTTGTCATGTATTCAATAATAAGCATCTGTCACTTTACAAGATTTAATGAAGTAAAATATAAAATACTAAGGTTATTCTAAAAACTTTTATTTGTATTAATCATTAATCATATTTGCATTAATCAATTCTTTTAAAATTATCTGTAGAAACTTGCCACCTCCTCTTTGTGAAGCTCTGAAACCCAGAAGTTGGAAGCAAGTTTATTCTATGAAAGAAGTGAATAGCAGTTTATCTAAAGTTCAAGTTGTTGGTTTTGCCCAAAAATTGGTAATGCATCATTTTTCTGGCTATAAATTTTTTTCCCCCTGAATATAACTATGTCAAAACTCTGCATTAACTGTGATCTTATTAAAAAAGTTTTTAATATGAAACAACACAGCAATTTAAGTTAATCATTGTTTCATAATGCAATCGCAATATTGAATATTAAACAAAATAATGTAAATTATTATATTACTAAACATAATAAGATTTTGTAAGAATTTATTATTGTAGGGTATATAAGATGATTAAATTATGCAGCATAAATGCAATCTTTTGGCTTTGAAATCATTGAACATAAATCATTATAAAGAAACTAACATATTGTATTTGTTATAAATTTAAACAAATGCTTTTAATTCATGTATAAAACAAAGATTTATACATGAATTAAAAGCATTTGTTTAAATTTATAACAATTACAATATGTTAGTTTCAAAATACTATTTTATAATGATTTATGTTCAATGATTTCAAAGCCAAAACTAAAGTTATCACAATTTCCTGCATATAATCAGTGGATTATACATTAGAATTTCTTGGTATGGATTATAAGCCACTGAATTATGAAATATAGACATTTTTTTTTCTGAAGGTTTTTAAAAATTGATTTTATAAAATCACTTAAAAAATGCTTGTTGCTAAGAAAAAAGATATGCACAAATTTTTCAATATAAAAAATATCACTTATTTATTAGTGCTGATGATATTCTTCCATTTATAATTAATTATCTGATGAACTATTAAAATTCTATCTAAAAACTATTTTTTAAATTAACCTTCCATTGGCAATACAATTATCAAAAGTTATTTTACCTCTATAATAAAAATGCATCAAGATTAGTTCATAAATTAGATATATAATTTCAGCTTAAAATGTACAATAATCCTGAATGAACTTATGTGTATGTAGGATGTATTTGGAGCTTTGAAAGTATCAGCTGTGAGCTCTGGATATTGTCTTGGTAGTTGCAATTGGATTCTTTGGACAGCACATGAGAAGGTATGCTTGATATTCAAGTCTGGAAATTCAATTTAATTTTATGTAATAACATACTAATATACACTCTTTTTCTTTAAGTAAAAAACTTTTTTGCAAATATTTTAAAAAATATATTAGTTTATAAAATAAAAATAATTATGAATGATATTTAAGATACATAATGAACAGATTTGCTTGCCTCCAAATAAATAACAAAATTACTCTCTTATCTGCAATAAATTATATTTATGATTCATCAAATATATATATATTTTCCAGAAACTTCATTCTTTTAAGCTTTTTGTGTTTATTAACAACATATTCAGTTGAATAGTACTTAAAGTTAAGGTATTGTTAGTCATTTATATCAAAGTATCAATTATATTTTGGTAATGTGATTTATTTCTTAAAATTATTATTTTTTTCTTAGATTGGTTATATTTCATCATCATCTACATTGACAACTCATCCAAAACCTATGGAACATTCTCCACTTAAAAATTTCAATGCTCTCATTCTCACTAGCTTAACACAGTCACCTCTAGCTAATCCAGATGCAATGCTTGGCGAGCTTTGTGCAACAGTTTGTAAGATATCGTACATTTTCTGCTTTTTTTCTTAAATTTATATATTTTTGATTATTTGAAGCATTTTATTTTTTGCTTTGATTCTAGTATTTTTTATGAATGAATCAAAATATAAAAATGGCACATAATGAATGCAATGCCTTCAAAAATTTTTTTAATTTATAATTTAATTTTTGAAATATATATTATTTTTAATTTAATTTATTTTAATTTCTTAATATATTTCTTTTTGTATTCCAAATGCATTTAATACTTCACAACCAATTTTTTTTAAAGAATGAAAAAAAATCACATTATAATCTATTAGTCTTTTAAGCTAAAAAAAATCTGCTTAAGCTAGATTTTAAAATAATTTATTAATGAAAATCTTTTAAAAGGTCAGTTACTATAAAATAAAATGTAGGTAATATAATTATAAATTAGATGTAGGTTTATGATCATTTGCATACGATTGTGTATTGCATCAGTACAACATTTTCTCAGTGATCACTTCATAATCGATGCTTGAGTTTGAAAACCAAATATCCAGATTTAAAAAGCACAGCAATGGATGCATTCTTATCATTTGGCTCTACATATGCATGTGGTGTAGTGTTTTCTGCAATGACAATAATTAAAAACCAAGCATAAAAATAAATTAGAGCTAATGATCTTAGAATTGCATTAATAGAGTGAGTCAAACCAATTTTTTCTGATATTACTGAACAAATGTAATCATATTTGCTCACATTAAATTGTAAATTTTTAATGAAGCATGGAGTTTATTATTATATGAAGTGAATATTCATAATGAATGTTGTACTTTAAAAAACTAATCTGATTAGATGATGTATAAATAAATTCATGAGTATGTGTTTTGTTTCATTAAGTATAATCTTTTAATTTTCAGCTTTTAAACTAATAGATTTCAAATTTAATTTTTATTTCAGCTATGACTGTGCGGAATGGTGGAAATGTCTTGATTCCATGCTATCCATCTGGTGTTACATTTGACTTATTTGAGTGTTTATCATCACAATTGGAATCGACAGGAAATATAACTGTGCCAATGTTTTTTCTATCTCCAGTTGCAGAAAATTCATTAGCATATTCTAATATCTTAGCTGATTGGTGAGTTAACTTTATTTTTTTTCTTATTAAATATGCAAAAAGGGAATTGATTACTAATTTTAAATTCTTAAATTACACTTGCCTGCATAAAAAAACCTGCATAATTACTTATACTTTTATGTAGATAAATTAAATGATTTAATTGTTATTCAAATAAATTAATTTTAAAATAATTATACAGTTATTGCATACTTTGACAAGTATAATGATTAATTTGAATAGTTTAAAATGTTATATTTTGTTATATGAAGAATAAGACTATAACATTGATTTAATCAAAGTTGCAAGCCTTCCAAAATTGTATCAACATCTTCAAGAATTATGCATATCATTTCTATTGAGAAAATTAAATTCTTTATTTTTTAATTTTTTTCTTTACTTTTTAAAATTTTATCTACAATATATATATATTGGAATTAAAAACTTTTCTTGTAATTTAAATTTGATTTTCTCTCTAATTAGCAACATTTAAGAGAAAACTATATAAATTATTAATTATTTTAAAAGTATTTTTTTAAAAATCTGGAATTGGCTATTTCCTTTAGGCTTACGCAAAGTAAACAATGTAAAGTATATACTCCCGAGGAACCTTTCCCTCATGCACATTTGGTTAAAGGAGGAAGGCTAAAAGCTTTTTCAAGCTTAAAAGGTAATTTTTTTTACTGTAAATGTGTTCAAATCATTCTTATATTTAAAAATAAAATTTTAAATTTTAAAAATTCATATTTCTGAATATATCATGGTCATGCATTTGAAAGTTGATTTTTTATTTGTTATTTCTAAGATTTTTGAATCAGACAATTTTTAGATTATTCATTTTATATATTCATACTCCTCCTTATTCATACTTCTCCTTAAATTAAAATATGTTAACATGCCTACAATTATGTTATTATTTAAAATTTTATTATGTATATGTAATTTACATACATATATATTCAAATTTCATTATAATATAGCTTACTGAGTATCTAGGAAATGAATTTCCTTTATTCTCCAGTTACATAATTTAAGTATGAAAATTTTTAGGATAAAGAAAATAACTGATGATGAGCAGAATGCTCAGTGTAAAAATGGGTGTAAGTAATGTACTCAAAATTGGAATAAATGTTTCTTTATGTAATAACAGTACAGAAAGCCATAAGCCAGGGCAATAGGAAAGGTGGAGGATGAAGCATCAAAAGAAATGAACTAATAACATGAATACATTTTAATCAGATGGGGGAAAAGAGAGATAAAAAAGGAGCGTGCCTAAAAACATTAGAGAGGCTACTCAAAAAGGCTACCATATCATCACAAAGCAGAATTTCAACATAAAAAAAAGTAAAGGTTGATAGCAAACTGATTGAAGTAGGAAGTTTACTTTATGTACATAATTGATTTTTGGACAATTTATAATGCATTATTGCTCATTCTTACATTATTGCATGCATTAATATGCTCTAAATAGTTGATATAATCAACAAAAAGAAGACATTTGTGTTAGCTAAATTTTCAGCTAAAGTGTATATATGTTATTTATAATAATATTATTAAATACATTTAACCAGTGTTTTTTATATTGATTAATTCTACTTAATTCCAGAGGAATCATTTAGTCAAGAATTTCGTACACCATGTGTAGTTTTTGCTGGACATCCATCACTTCGATTTGGTGACTGTGTACATTTCATGGAGCTTTGGGGGAATAACCCTAACAATGTCATAATCTTTACTGAACCAGACTTTCCACACTTAGAAGCACTTGCACCATATCAGCCATTAGCAATGAAAGTTGTGAATCTTCCCATTGATACAAGTTTGAGCTTTAACCAAGCCAATAAATTGATTCGAGAATTAAAACCAACTCATCTATTGCTTCCAGAGCAATATATTATTCCATCTCCTTTATACAAACATAGACCAGATCAAAGTCTTAATGTAGAAGCTGTAAGTGTTATATTTATTTAATCGAATTGATAGCTATTCGAAGTTATTATAAATTATTTTATTTTAAAAGTAATGCTGATCTATACAATTATGAAATTTATTTTTAAATAATTACTTTTGTTTTAGTTGTATAAGATATTTTTTTAAATGATGTTAAGAATAATGTGGTAATAGTTAATCTAACTTTTTTTAACCGTATTTATTTTCTTATTATGCAAGTAATTAATAATTTGTTTTAAACTTTTTTCTATTTAATGTAGCTATTTTATTAATAGAATGTTTAATAATATATCTATTTGATTTTAATTTTAAAAGTAAATAATTTATTTTAACTCCTTTATAAATTGTCATCCCTCATTTTAATGGAATTTTTTACATTTTTAATAATGAATTATTTTTAATTTAATTTTATTAAATTAGATTATTTTCTCATAATAAGAAATAAAAAGACAGCAAGCAATTATCTAAAAAAGGGAAAACAACCTTTCTAGTAATAAATTACTTTATGTATAGCTACTCTTTAAAATGATGTTAAGCATAATATATATGTATAACATTTTCAATTAAAAAAAATTCTAAATCAGTTTGTATTAAGTATAAAATAAATGTTCTTATTTTTAAATAGTAAATTGATTTTTTTTATTAAATTTAAAATTAATATTGTCATTTGCATCTTTATTTCATACATAAATTATATCGTTATTTTAATTAAAAATATTATTTTATGAATAATCTTTCCACTAGGATTGCAATCTCATTCCTTTCAAACGCGGTGATATAGTTAAAATTCCTATAAAACGGAGGTGGGAGCAAATGAATATGGATTCAGATGTAAGTTTCTTTTTTGTTTATATTTTTTTGAAAAATATTCATATAAAAAATATGAGGTATTTGCAGTTTTATGCAATTATTATGTATTTTTTTAGTTTACTTAATTACACCATTAATTTAATTATCATATCTATCATAGTCTTACCGTATCCTAGATTCAATAATTCACTTTTAACTTTACAAAGCATGATCTCTTTTCTTATTGCATGTTTTCATTACGTCCTAGTTGCTAACTTTTTTTTCAAATATACAGAAAGAAATTGTTATTAGTTCAGCTGAATCATCCAAAGCAATGCTATATTGTATTGTATTTTCCAATTCTATTTATCCCCCTTCACCTTTCCATGCCTATTGATTTAAATTTGATTGTTAAAATGTTTGTTTTCTTTTATACTATTGCAGTCCTTTTATCATGCTTTCTTTTGTAAGAAATTTTCCTAATCTTAAAAATTTATAGTATAAATGCTGTGTTAATTTTTTTTTTTTCCCCTCATTTATTGAAAAGATTTTGGTTGTATTAAATTGCGTGAGATTTTTACCAATTTTCAAAAAGGGTTATAAGAAGGAATTTTCCCCAAATCTCAAACAATGTTAAGGGAATTTTGACTATTCATGTTACATTAGAAAATTACATGTTTTTCTGTTTTGCCAAAATGACTTCATAAAAAAAATGTTTCAACTATATTTGCTTTCTAATTTAAGCATTCTAAGAATATAATGTTTAGCTTGCAGGTACTTTAATGCCTATTGAAGTCAAATCCGGGACTTTTCTGTCAACATTTACAGGAAGAGTTTTTGTAAAGGATAATAAATTTGATCTTAAGGTAGGTGGAAAAAAATTGTTTACTATAATGTATAAGCTCGTTATAATGCACAATTTAATATATTAACTTGTAAACTTATTTTATGTATTAAAAACTTATTTTATATACCAAATAAGAATGATATAATTAATTATGTATGCAAAATAATTTCAGTTTACATAAATGTATTTCAGTATGCAAGTTGCAGTATTAAAAATGCAAAATTGCAAAAATGTACTAAAACAAGTTTTGAGCTGTTTTAACAACTAAAACTTTTGAATGTTTACAGGTTTTATATGAAGATCCTAAAGCAAAAGGAATTAGAGAAAATTCTTTCCCCAAATCATATGCCTGTGATTCTCTTGATATACAACTTTTTATGCAAAAGTTAAACAAAGTAAGTATTATAATGTTTACTGTAAATGCATATAATAATAACACACAATAACATAATTTGTAAAAAAGCATAGATCTTAAGATAAGAGGTATTTATTGTAATCATTAAGTAAACTTTTTTTTAAGAATGTAAATGTCAATTTTTATATCATTAAAAATATTCTTAAAATAAATCTTAGTTATTAATAAAGCATTGACACTTCCATTGTAAATTTCTTTTTCTTTTTTTTTTTTCATCTAAAAATAGTGTTGCAAACATCTTTTTCTATATGTTTAAAATGTTAAGTATTATTTGAATTAGATTATTCTTTTTTTTGCTAATTTTAATTCTATTTTTTTTTGTGTATTACAATGCACATTAATAATAGAAGATATAAAACAAACAAACAAACAAAGAATAAGTGCATGCCTATATATTTACATTTTTTTTTTTTTGCAGGAAGGAATAACTGATGCTAAAGTGGAAGAAAGGTCTTCTGGTTTTATGATTGACCTAGTAAGATTCTTGTTTTATAATTATAAATAATATTTACCTTTATTTTATTTCTTTACTTTTACCAATACATGGAATAGTACTAAAATATTATAATATAAGGGAAATTACTTAACTAAAATTTATGGACGGATTTATTTTTTAGATCCTAAAAAAAAATATTTTTTCTCATATAACATATGCATTGTGTAATGGTTATTTTCAAATTTCTTATATAAAATAGATGACAGGAAAAAAAAATTATTAGATATTTTATAGAAATATCTTTTAAGAGATTATTTCTGTTATTTTAAATTATAACATTCAGAAGATATTTTCAGTTTAAAATGTAATTTATCACATTCTTAATTAACTTCTTTTTAAAATTTGTTAGAAAGTTCAAACTACAAAAAAATAAAAATAGGACAACAAAAAACATATTCTGTATCATAAAATTTATATGAGATAAAAATCCATTAAAATATAAACAGTAGATGCCTGTTATTATTTTTACTGAAACCAGGAAATATGCCCAGGAAATTTAAATTGAAAATTGGGTTTACTCTTTGGACACAGTAGTAGATTTTACATCAAATTTGTTGCTTTAAATTATGAAATATTATAGTAAAGCATTTTGTTTGTATGAGTGCTATGCTATGAGTTACAAATTTAATATTCTCTTCCTTTCCTATAATATTGCAGTTTTGAAAATAAATGTGCTACTATTTATATTAAAATTTGATGTTTTAAAAATATAAATGCTGAAATTTTTTTTTTCAGCAAAGTCACGATATTTTAATTCAAGTAGATGATCATTCAACTCATGTTATTTGTGATGGCGAATCACCTATTCGTTCAAAACTTCATGACTTATTACTTGAATGCTTAAATAAAATTTGATGGGATTGTGAATTTGAGATACAGTGAACATGTAAAAATCATTTTTATAGAAATAAATATTTTTTATACTAATAGCATCATTATCTTTAAAAAAATAAAATGTTACTAAACATTTTGATATATCATTTAACATGAATACAGTTTTAACACTGTTTAAAAATTAACTCTTGGAAAATACTTAAGAAAAGAAGAATGAATTTTGATTTCTTAAACAGCTTTCTAAAAGGTGCAGTAGATTGTGTTCCACCTGTGATTCAGTTGATTATCTATAGTTAATTGGATCTTTGTCCTTTCTTCTGTTACTGTAGATTATCAACAGTCTCTTTTAATTCTGATCGATTTTTTGGAACATTATTAAGTAGTATAAGTTTTATGGAAACAAGTTTGGCGTTTTTATTTAAAGGAACCTGCAACATCAATTTTTGTAAAGTTTATCATTAAGGCATGATAATGCGACATGACCGCAAGATTTGTATTATATTTTTAAAAGGTTGAAACATGGATAAAATGAAAAGAGCTGCATTTACTAAATTAAGAAATAGAAGGTCTTTTAACGGATGAAAAGTATGATTGGATTGATGCCAGAGCCAAGTTTATTTTTCATAAATCAAAGTATTGTAAACTTCATGAAGATATATTCTAATTGATGATAACTGAAGCTTATAAGTCTCGAGAAAGAAATTACTATTTGTGATGAATATAAAGTAAAATTTCTTAAACTAAAATTACGTATTGAAAATATTAGACAAGATAAAAGTCGAACTAGTGGGTAATTTATAACTAAGAATCTCATTAAAATTGAATTAAAAAATTTCATGGTGGATTATTAAAATGACTTATATTTCACAGAATTGACTGCAAAAACCATGTCTTCTGGAGCCCAACTAGAAGTTTCCATATTTTATTTTAGTCTACTGAGGAAGATACTAAAGCTAGAAATATTGTATACTTTTTCCGTCTGGGATAAATTTAGACTAAGTAATTGCATCATTAAAAGGCCGATTTGGTAAAGATGATTTGCTACTGTAAGTTTATATCGGAGAACTGTTAAAACTAGTTATTAAAAATGTTGTAAATCCCTTGCCATCCATAATGCTTATAAATCCACTACGAGAGCACTCAATTTCTAGAAATTACAATGGAGAGCATATTATTCAGAAGTGTATCTCCATGTAGAAAATAGCTTACCAGAAGATATTTTAAGGACATGTAAAAGGAATATTGATATAACGTATAATGATTTAAATACTTGAAACATATTTTAATTCTTTTTATTTACATCCATGTGTTACAATTAAAAAACACATTTAGCATGTAGTATTATTTCAAATTACAATAACACACACAAAAGGAAACTATCTATATTAGATACAACAATAGGTAAGGTATCTGCAGATTATGTTTTTACTGATAACGAAAAAAATAAAATTATTAATAAAATTTATAAATATATGGTATAAAGAACTTCAAATTACATTAAATAAACAAATTACTAGAATTCACAGAATTTAAAGATAAATAATTTTTTCTTATAGACTTCTGTTAAATAAAGATATTAAGAATTCTACAGACAATTATTTCTTGTAATCATAAGAATCATGATTGAGTTTTTGAGTGCCAATCTATACAATTTTTTTCTCTTTATCTTAAAGAGTAAACAGGCTTGTCATTTTTATTTTTGGCACTGATTCTCTCAACTTCCTCCATCTGTATTTAGATGGACCCAAGGAAAAAAAGTTGTCTAAATATAAATACCTTAACATTCTTTTTCTAGAATATGAAATAATCTTAAATAATATTTCTGTGGAATATTAATTTTCTCAAAAATAAAATAATAAGTTAAATTACAAATTGGGAATAGAATTTTTGACTAAATAACAATATAATGGGTTCAATTTTTATCAAAACAAAGATGTCTTTGTATAAAACTATAAATATATATTTGCTAAGAAAATGAATTAGATTGTCAGAGAATACAAATCATTGATCATACATTCAGCATATATATCCTTAATACAAAAACATGGTTTTTTATATTGGTAATCATTATATTTTATATATAAAATGTTATATGCTTTGAAAAAGTAATTTTATCATATTTAACAATGTAAATCTTTAGAACTTAGACAGTGCTTGTTTCTACAGTTTGTTTATAGAATGTGATTTCAATTGATCATAAATAAATAAAGTTATACTATCTTTTCAATTTCCACAATTAAAATATATGATTTATAATAAGTTGCATATTTTAAAATTGACAATCCAGATTCAGCTGCATTCTTTAAAAATTCTGTAAACATTATAATAATAAAAACTTGATCAAAATATATTTTATACAATACACCAAAATATATCATTACTTTGATGTATTAGAATTTTAAAATAATTTTGTATATGTCAAAATCTTTATTATAATAATTTTATAGTTCTATAATTCTATATTTTTATAGTTAATAATTCTATTTTAATTTTTTTAACATCATATAATATTTAAATACATTATTCTGTTCATATGATAGATGATTTTAAATATGAATACTCAGTATACATTTGTAAAATACCAAATATATAAAAGTTTTAAAATAATTTTGCTAAAACAATTTTAACACCCTTCAACTTTTTAAAGACTTTCGAAATTTAAAAATGTTTCAAATTATAAAAAAGCAATTTTTTGGCATTAATTGAAATATTTTTTAAACTGATTTCATAAAACAACTACTGAATAATTTTAAAACTATAAAGTTTATTAACATTTCATTAACGAAATATTTCAAATAAATGCAATTATTTCATATTAAAATAATTTTAAAAAAGAAAACAGTGTGATTATACATCTGTAGTAAAAATAGTATTAATCATATCATGTAATGAATGTTGACTTTATAAATTTACTTTGAAATATTAAATGATAATTAGTATTTAAGTATTTAAAATAAGTGGTTAAACCATGCATAAAATTTATAAAAATTTGGCAGATAGAAATATACAAAAATTACCTTTTGTACTTTATAAGAATTACTTATCTATATTAAAATTTCCAAAATGAGTTAACTTATTTAGTGGCAACATTATGTTTTAAATATGTTACTCAAATGGTCACCTCTCCAGAGAAAGCAGTTAATAGTCAAAATTCTTTTTTCACCCATGCATCTTTAAAGTGTCAAAGGTGATTTGTATTTCTTTTTTTGCCTCATAATGGGCAGCTCATCTATTTAAACTTTAAAATGCTAAAAATATATACAAAAATTAACAATTGAACGCTATAAGTTATGAATGTATCTAACAATTATAGCTCCCGAATATCCAAAACTGAAAAAGTACAGAAATGACAGCAGAAATAAATTCTTAGCTTGATAGTTTCTTCTTAGCCGATCCTACAAATTGCATTGCTCCAATGGTGATCAGGTTGTTTCCGGTAGAAAGAAAAAGTGAAAATTCTTTATGGGGAGCAACATTCCCAAAAAACTGTTTTAGCCTCAGAACAATGCAACCATTTATGGTTAAGTAAACCACTGAATAAGTTACAAATGATAGATATGTTCAATTATGATGTTAAAGATGATAGATATGTTCAATTACCATTAAAATTTAGTTTCTGTTTGCCAATTGCATTTATTAAAAAGATAAAATTTTTAAGGAAATATAATTTAATACATTACAAATAGTTTTAAAAGATGACTATTAATATATTTAAACACATACATTATAACAACTAATAAGTAAATAGTCATTTTTCATTTAAATTCTAATTTATAAAAGAACAAGGAGACATTTTAGTTGCAGTATTGCCTTTTTCAATAAAGATAAATATTTGTTAACAACAATAACTTGATTATATGGCAACATTAAATTCTAAAACTACACTTGTAATAATTAAAACTTTTACCCAATGTAACATTGATATGTAAAACATTTAAAAGTATATTTACTTTGTCTACATTAAATTCAGAGAAACAATAATTTGCAATTCAATAGGCCTGTTTATACACTTTTGTTATTCTGTTATACATTTGCATGCTTATACACAGAAACTTAGGCATGTTTTATACATTTTAAAATACTTATAAAATAAGAATACCAAAATAATAGATATTAAAATTGATATTATTAATAGTATTTAAATGCATACTAAAAATAATAAAATATCAATATTGTTTACTTGTTAAAAAATTCAATACACATTGGTTGAAAAGTTATATTTATACCAAACTAATATAAATGTTAAAATTAACATGATTAATCAAATGAATAGTGTAAGATTCTACTGCTTTACACCAAACTTGGCCTCAAGCAACTTTGAGTTTGGCTCCTTCGACAATAACAATACAAAAAAATCACAAGCCCAAGCATTGATGATGAACCCAATACAAGAAGAACAATTAACCACACAGGGAACCATCGTCCTATTTAAAAACAAAATAGTCAGATTATGTTGATTCATTTAAAATTTATTTCTATTAAACTCATACATGACATAATAATTTCAGATTAAAGCCCCTAATAAAAAATATGCTTTTATTAAGTAAATATAAATTCATAAATATTTAAACAACTTCATATTCTTTAAAAGTTATTAAAAATGAAATTACTTTGTTACAAAAGAAAACTAGTATTTATTGTTTAAACTGTTCATATAATTTTCTTAAAAATCAAAATAGACCAACATTTAAATATAATAAAATTCCTAAAAATTCATAATCTGAAAAATTGTTTTTATAAAAGAAATTATACAATAGTTCAAAGGTAAAGAAATTAATATACCTTATTACTTTTTAAATTATTAACTTAGTAATCTTTTAATTTTATTTTGGTTGTTACAACTTTTACAATTTCCTTAATAAATATAAACTTAAATCAGAAAATACATTAATAATTTATAAAAAAAAATTACAAAATTCAATAAAAGTGCATAAAAGTAAAATTACCAAAAATCTAGATGAATCTTTTATTAATATACATCATAAAATTTAAATCTATAAGCATCCTCTAGAGAATAAGACATTTCTCTTATTAAATAAATCTCTTAAATTCTGATAAAAGTTTTTACTTAAACAGAAGGTAATCAATTTTAGATGGATCACGATAAGTTTTTGAGGTATTTTACATTATTTAAGTGGCCATAAAAGTTATAAAATTCATTATTATATTAGATACAACATTATAAATATTTAATGAATAGTTACTTACTTGAATGGGATTTATGCATTTTTCTTTCAATCACATTTCTGGAAGGAACATATGATTTGTCATAAGAAAATATATAGTATTTATTTCAAATATGAAAAAAAAATTTTTTTTTTAATAAACTATCTTGAAAGATAAATGATTTAAAAAATTGATTAAAATCTGATTTCTAAATATTTTTCAAAGTTTAATCTTGATTATTCTAATACATATTTTTTCTGATTTTTCATGCAGTTAATTATTAGATTGTTCTATGTGAAATAAACTTTTTAGCTGACATTCAATAAAATGCCTATCTACAGTATTAAATTAAATAAGAGTATTATATGTAATTTTATTGCTTATTCTGTGCTCACTCTAATTGCATATTTTGTTTGAATATAGATTTCAACGTTTAAAAGAAAATCTTAAATAAAAACATGGAACCCCACAAAATATGGATAATTTTTTTGTATGAACTTAGGCACTCTGCTACCTAAATAACACAAATATGAATGATGCAAAGTGCGCAAAGTGAGATGATAGTTTGAGAAGTTCAAATCGGGTAATATGAGCTTACAAAATTAACCCTGTGGAAGTGTCCTCTTTAATGATGTTTTGAAGAAAGAAGTTGAAGCTAATCCTACAATAGTCGTTACAGAACAATTTGTTAATCTTGAAGTAGGCATAGCAACAAATTTCGAGACAATTTGCAGCACTTAGAAAGATGGGGAGGAAAAAAAAAAAAAAATTCAAATTGTTACCGAGTTGGCAAATAGGCAGAAATTGCAATACTTGCAGATTTGCACACTGAGCATTTGGTAAAGAAATTGTTCATTTTTATACAGTATCATTACTTGTGGTGAGAAATGGATACTGCACAGCAATCATAAGAGCTCAGAAGGAGTGTAGGATGCAGATGAAAAGCTTAAATATAAATACAAACCAAACTTATATTCAAAGAAGACAACGGTAATGATTTGGTGAAATCAAAGGGAAATTATCCATTACAGCTTCATAAGAATAGATCAAATAATTAATACACACAATTACTGTCAACAAACTTCTATTGTGTATCAAAACCAGCATTGGTGAACTGAAAAGGTACTATTCTTTTCCATGATAATGCAAGATTTCACAAGTCACACTCCAAAAACTGAATGAGTTGAAATTTGAAGTTCTGTCTCATCTACCAAATTCACTAGACTTGTCTTCTGTTGACTACCACTTCTTTAAACATTTGAAATCATTTTTAAAAATATAAACATTGTCAATCAAATAGCTGTCAAAATAGCCTTAATTGAATTTATTAATAGTAAATCAAAGGCGTTCTTTGAAATTAACATAAAAATGTTTTATAATCGATAGCAGAAGTGCACTGATAGATGGAGTATATTTTGATTAATTACGAATATAAACTTCGACATTCTGTTACACAAATGTTTAAACAAATTGTGTACCCAAAAGATTTTTTTTGTATTGGACATCCCAGTACAACTTATTTCTAAGAAATATATAATTTAAACTAAATTATATAAAAAATAATAAGCATGTTAGATTTACTTTATAATGTTAGAAATAAATTTTTAAAAAAAAGTGGGACTAAAGAATGCTGAATACTGTAACGAATTAATAGTGTTCAATAAAAAATAAATAAAAGCTTACCACTGCTTCATACAGTTAAAGACAACAGCAAATCAAGTAATGAAGTTAAAAATATGCCAAGCAAAACAAATATAAAACCTAAAACTGAAAATTAAAAATTGCAAATAAAGACAAACATTAAAAAAGCAAACTGAAATATAATCATCAGTCTAATATTATTAGAAAAAAAAATCAAAGCTTTGTGCTTTTGTTATAAATAAGATATTTCAAGAACATTTTAGTTAAAATGAATTCACTACTGATTAAAGCATTAGAGCAGTTCATTTAAATTAAAAACATTTACTTGTAATATTTTATAGATATACTGAAAATACTTAGTAGAAATTTATTAAAAATATATTTTTTACAATTTAAATCCATTATTAAGCAATGTAAAATAAAAGTTTTATTCATAAGTAAGCTAACGATAATTATTTTTTTTTTTGCACATGGGTTTTTTCTAAGCAATATTCAAGAAGTACAATTTAATAATGTTAATATATCATATTTTCATCATGTCTCCCATTTGCTCAATATTTATAGTGATAAATTTTCTTTCAAATTGTACTATTAAATTTAAGAAAAACATAACTTTTTAAAATCTCTAGTTCTTTTATTTTTCAGATCTAATTTTTTTTTAATGTATAATGAAAAGTAAATAATAATAAAAATTAAAATAAAAGCTTAATTAAATTTTTAAAATGGATTAGACATACATAAAATGTAAGTAAAAAATATATTAAAACAACATACTTAGCCACAGCCTTTGCTAATTTTGTTTTTTTACTTGCTTCGACAGTTTCCAGAAGGAAACATACAAAGAAACCTACAAAAATTAAAAACATCAATTAAAATTTTAATAGCATAAAACACAAATAAAAAGGAATACAGATAAAAAAAAAATAAAAAAAAAATAAGGAAATTTTATATCAAGTAATTTCCTAATCTTAGAAGATAAAACAATTTGTCATATACACAATTATACATAAATAAAGTATTAGAAAATATATTTTTTATATAATCAGTTCCTTAATACTTATATAACATAAAAATGTGCAAGAACAAATTTATAGCAATAAAAGTTTAAATACATGTAATATTTTTTTTTAAATACAAATCCATTACTGATCTTTTTTTTTCCAAGCCTGTAAGCAGCATAAATAATTCGTTTTGATTATAAATTGCTAAATTTAATTTAATTCATTTGAAGATAAATCTTGTTCATAATAGTACAGAGGAAAACAAACTAAAAATTTTTTAATGAAATACATATGGATAACACTGACTGTAACGTTTAACACTAAAATGACGACACACACGCTCTAACTAATAAGCTTTGATTAAAAATAACTACACATTGCTTCTTATAAAAATTTGTTTTTATGAGTTAAAATCCTACTTACTCAATAGAAATATGAAGCAAACAAATTTTTGTTTCCTTTCTTGCATTCTGTATTACTTAACAATGCTTACCAAAAAACTTGTCTTTGATTTTACAATGATATCAGTCTTTAAAACTGATGAAGCTATTTTCTTAAAATGTCATACCCTAATGATGAATAAAAAAGAAGTCAATAATGATTTAACTCTTTGGAAGCCCTAAGAATTTCTCAATTTGCATATGAGATTGTCCCCAATTTATGAATGAATCCCACAGATTTTAAAAAGATTTATCGAAAAATAAATTATGCAACGATAATATAAAATTTTTTTCTTTTCACATTTGTCTTGTTCATGTAAAAAAAGGCGCAATTTTTCTTTTATCTTTATTTGGCATGTAAATTTGTGCTAGCCTATCGGCTGTTCTTCCGACACTTTCTGAAATCGAAAACTTCTGCTGCTTATTTCAATGTTGCCATTATGAACGGAAAATGAACAATTAGTTTTATTTTTATAAAACATGATTTATATTCTTATTCACACATATATTTTTTCTTGTCATTCAATAAAATGTGTTTTTTTTATGCAATTAATTTAATACTATTATGGTGATTCTATTTCTTTGAAGTAATAATTAAATTCTTTTTTAACTGAATCTGTACCTACTAACCTCAAATCACTAAAATGTAAACAAAACGAATCAGCTGTCAGCTTCACACGTCCCAAATTTGAAAAAGGCAAAAATTAAACTGTCTGCGTTTCTAAAAGGAATATATTCTGGAAACTACTTTTTTGACTAGGTATTTGCAAGAATATTGTGTAATCACTTTATTTTAGTAAAGAACTTCTTTTTAATTATTATTCTAAATTTTCATTTTTAGTGTAAATTAAATATAATAAGGTATTCATAACATATCTGAATTAATTTTTAAATGTGGAATTATATTTTGAATAAACTGACTTGTGATGACGATGAGAATTCGTTTGTCTGTCAATTGCATACAAAGATTTTTTTAAATGTTAAATTTCTTTTTATTTTTAACTATAAAATTAAACATTATTTATCTTTTGTAATCTTTATTTATCTGTTGTAATCTTTATATATATATATATTTGTAATTTTGTTTGTTCTTTACACAATTTCATGTTACGAAATTATCTTTAAACCTGTGAAATTAAAAAAAGTGTAATGTAATTTTTTAAAATTTGACATTTAAACTAGGCATGTTAATTGAAAGTTTTTTTTCTTTTCTATTTAATTATATTAGTCAACTCAGTGCAATAAAAAAATTTCACCATGAGCGGGAGTGTGCAACAAGTTACTTATTGTTGTGATATGGACAAATCAGTTTTAATTTCTAATTTTGAGAAACGGGGATGGATTCCTGTTGGTCCTGAAGATGATTGGAATGTTTACTGGTAATATAGTTTTCTTTTCCATCTTAAATTTGAATCACAGTTTTTAATCATAATAATTTTTGTGTTTTTATAAATATTTGCTAAATTTTTGTTTGTAATCAGTTCTTATATAAGAATTTAAATTAAAATGTTATAAATGTTTTGCCAGGTGCTCTGTTAATGGAAAATACCCAATCCTAATATACTAGCATTTTGAATTAAATAGCTTATAATATACACTGATTCTTTTTATGTTGAATTTATTAGTTCAAAATTATTAGACTGTGTTTGTTTTATTTTCTTTAATTTCTCATCTCTTGCTTATTGTTTAAGACTTAGTATGTTAAGTTTGATAAATAAAATTTGTGTATTATTTTATTGATGTTTAATATAGCTCTTACATTTTACCAGCGTTTTTATTTTAATAAATTTAAAAAGATTGCTTGAAAATATAGATGTATCTTATTGGACATATTTTATTTATTTTTATATAATTTTAAAAACATCATGCACAATTTTAGATTCTAAGCTTAACAGTTTTTTTTAAAGATTTTATATTAAAAGAAATTTTTGATTTAAATTGAATGAGCAATGCAATACAAATTATTATCCCAATAAAAAATTCAGCAATTTTTAATTTGATTCTTTTAATTAATATATAAAAAAACATGGTTAAGTAATCATTAAAAAATTGTTCACTGTAGTCTATGGTAAGAAAAATATTATGCTTCAAAAATGTATATAAAAAGGAAATCAATTTGACTAAAACATAATAAATGCAATTTTCGCTACTTGAAATAAAAAAATTATATATTTTACAGGTCTTCAGTTTTAACTGTACGAAACATTTTTAGTGTTGAAACTGGATATCGATTATCAGATAATCAGTAAGTAATCAAGTAAACTACTTGAGTACTTAAAGTAAATTTAAAATTTAATTTTAAAAATATAGTTAAGTTAAATTGATTTATTTTTAATTGTGATATTAGAATGCTGCAATCTTTCTAAAATGGAATCTTAAGTATAAATTCTATTACACATATCCTGCATTATTTGCATATAAATTATGGAGATTTAATGAAAAATATTTGGATTAATATTTTTTTTAAAACTATATTGTTTTATTAGTACTTATTTTAATTTTGATTTATTAGAATTAATCAATTATTACAATAATTATTGTATACTTTATCTATAAAATTCATTTAAAATAAAAAATTTATTGAATTTTATAATTAAATAGAAAGTTAAATTAGTACTGAACTTTTATTAAATGAATGTAGTTATAATTAAAAAAAAAATTCTTTTTTAATGTAACTAAAAAAAATTATTGAAATATAAATGTATTTTTTCACTTCGCCTATTTATCTCGTAGACTGCATAGAATCAAGCATTGGTATGATTCCAACTTAGTGTGAAATTGTAAATTTGCTTGACATTTAATGTTTTATTTTATTTTTAAAATTTAAATGGCAGAAATATATAAAATTAATGAAATTTTCACATTATATAAATATTAATATTAATTTTGTATTGGTATTTTTTAAGATATTTCTTATCAGTCATTCAAATTTCTAAGGCTGTTTAATGATAAACTCTTTCTGAAAGGAAACCAAATGTTGTTATGTCTTAATGTTTTTCTTTATTTGCCGTGGTGGATATCTGGGATTGAGTCATATGGGGGAAAAAAAAAATTAAAGTTATACTTGGATATTTACTAACTCTTTTGCTTTATAATTATCATTTAAACTTATATATTTTATAAGTTTCCTGGGATAGGTTTTTTTCATTTTAAATAGTCGTAAACAAAATAAAAAGTTGGATAGCCTTGGCTTAAATAAAAAAATTACATACCCTAGACTTATAATAAATTTTTTTTTTCTAAAATGGGCTTTATGTTAATTTTTGTCCTATATGACAATAGCATAAATATAGATTCATAATAAATATATAAGTTTTTCAGTTATATACTTTTTGTTATAGACTTATCAAATTTCGTTTATAAACAAGAGACAACATCACATTGTTTAACACAGAAACACATATACATTTTGTTTAATTAGTGTATTATCTATTTCAAGAATTTAAATTTTTTCTATGGGTAATTCTGAGATATTTTCTTTTACTTTAAATTGCCTTACAGGTAAATAATTTACTGATTAAGATAGTTATTTAAAGAGAAAGTAGCAATACACACACCTATACTGACAAAAAGTATTTGCAATTCTAAAAATATTTTGCTTGAAAAATAAAAAATAAAAATATCTTTCTGAAGATTATAGATGTTTATATGTTGAGTATATTAAAAATATTATCCATAATTTATGTAATAAATTGAATGCAAATATTGTTAATTAAATTAGGTGTGAAACATTAAAAAAATAATTTCATATTTGAGATTTCTGGGATAATATAATATACAAAATAAAATAATAATTAATGAAACAGAATTCTGTTATAAATTTTTAATAATTTATTTTTACGAATTTTGAGTTCAGTGCTATTTAAAAAAATCTGAATTTATTTATTATAAATTGTTGAATATATAATAACTTTATGATTAAAATTTAATTTTCAGAATAATTAATCATTTCCCAAATCATTATGAGTTAACAAGGAAAGATTTGATGGTCAGAAATATCAAACGTTATCGAAGAGAGTTGGAGAGAGAGAATAGTCCTCTGTCAGAAAAAGATGAGAATGGAAAATATGTTCATTTGGGTATGATTTAAATTCATGTTTAAATATTTCAGTAAATATATAAAAAGTTAAATGTGGACAATTTCTTATTTATTTCACTTCCAGATTTTATTCCGGTAACTTTTATTTTGCCTGCTGATTACAATATGTTTGTGGAGGAATTTCGTAAAAACCCATCTAGTACTTGGATAATGAAACCTTGTGGGAAGTGTAAGCATTTATGCCAATTATTAATTATTATTATTATCGTTATGGATTATTATTTTATTATTAATCATAATACAAATAATTATTATGTTGATGTAAATTTTGATATTTATTTTATATTAATTATTGAATTATCCTTCCTAATATTTAATTCATTTTTTTAATAATGAATACAATTTTTCACTGATGATTTGTTAGTAATCCTCTTTTTGTGCATCTTTTTCTTAAAATTAAATAGAATAATTTAAAAGCTTTTCTTTATTTACAAAAATATTTATTTAAGGTGCCTCAAATAAATTTTGATTATTAATCCCTGTTTTAAGTTTCTTAAGTGCATCTACTCCAATAAATTTACATAATTTCTTTCTATTTTAACAAGCACCTTATAATATGTAAAATTCTTTTCATATTTAAAAATAATCATTTAAATTTTATTATTATTTTTTAATGTTTTTTAGCCCAAGGTGTGGGAATTTTTCTTATAAATAAACTATCTCAATTAAAACGTTGGTCCAGAGATAGTACTAGGTAAGATTAGAATTTTTTCATTATAAAATTTATTATGCTTTAAATGAAATTAACTTTTAGGTTAAATTTAAGTTGTTCTTACTCTGCAGTTAAATTAATTAATTTAACTGATCTTAGGTCCTTAAATTTTGTAATAGTAAGATGATTTAAAAAGATAATTCTTAATATTTTCTCTATTTTATACATCATTTTAAAATGCTTATTACTGATTTTCTTTTTTATATTATAACTTTTTTTTATATTTAATGCAGTACTGATTCAAAATAATAAAAAAATACAAATTATATAAAAATATCATAATGATGTATTAAAAATCACCTTAAGTAAATTTATTTTAAATTTAATATAAGTGTTAAATAAATGAAATTATAATATTAAATTTTTTTTTAGCTTCAATCCCGCTGTTGTTAAAGAATATTATGTTATATCACGTTACATAGACAAACCATTATTAATTGGGGGAAGAAAATTTGATTTAAGAATATATGTCCTGGTGACTTCTTTTAGGCCATTAAAAGCATATATGTATGTATTTTCAATTTTAAGTTCTTAAATTAAATAAATTATTTCATAATATTGGCATATTATTCATTAGATCTTTAAATTTTGTAATTGCAATTGTCTAGCAATTGAATTTGGTCTTATAATATTTGCATACATATTAGACAATACTTTGAATAGCTCTACATTGTATTTATCTATAAAACTTAATAAATTGTTTACTATTAGAGAAGAACTATAATGTTTTGAAATTGTTTTTCTGGTTCTTAGTTTTTCAAAACCATTTTTACATCCTAAATCCCTTGTTTTTTGGGCAATTTCATATTGTCTGTTGGATTTCATTCAAATTTTAAAAGGATGCAGATTTTTAATAAAGAAATATTTTTAAAAATTTTATCATTAAATAAATTGTTTTGGTATCCTTAATTAGATATTTATTAATCCCATTGATGATTATATTACATTATAACAGAATTCTAATACAAATGCATCAGAAATATTGTGATACAATTTTGGGATAACAACTAAAATCACATAATCAATTATATTGATATATTATTTTATTAATTTCAAATTTCTATTTACAAGTATTAATATAATTCATTAATTTTTTTAAATGTATGATTAAAAAAATGTATCTTCAAATAAAAATATTTTATAAGACAAATTACATTAATATTATAATGTAAATGGATTAATATCTGTATTAATAAATTTATATATGTATTAATATTACAAAAAATATTAATATTATAAGACAAATGACATTAATTTTTATCATAAAACAGTTCACATAGAGGAAAAAAATTTTTTAAGCACAATTTCATATGGTTGTAAATAAGCAAAAATGGAAGATACATAAAATAAAGTTTATTTTATAAATTATTAAATTAAAAATGTTATCTATTATAAAATATATAGATATTTCATTGGTAGTTTTAATGGTATATGCAATAATATGTAATTTTTTTCTTGATATTTTTCTGATTTGTAATTTTGCAATCTTTGTTGTTTTGGATAACAACTCAGTAAAATATGTTATAATATTTGCTAAAATCAGGCAGCTCTATTATTAGCATATTATAATTAATTTACTAGATATATTTACTTATTATTCATTCACGATTGAATGACATCAAGTAAAATAAGTTGAGGAATATTTATAGATGAAAAAATATTTTCTTCTAATTATATTTTATGTAAGAAACAATTTTAATTTCTTATAGATATCGTTTAGGATTTTGTCGATTCTGTCATGTAAAGTATTCTGGTAACATAAAGGAGCTTGATAATATGTTTGTGCATTTAACAAATGTTTCCATTCAAAAACAAGCTGTAAGTTTTTTGTGTTATGATATTTTTTTTAATGAATACTTATAATAAAAATATCAATGCTTTTACTAAAGTATTGCAATTCATTATATCTAAATTAAAGGATAAAAAATCTCAATATTAATAATTGATTATAGTTTTGACTCAAGCGATAAAATTAATGACATTTTATGATTGTCATCAGATTTTTGTATTGCACAAATATTAATAAGTTAATTTATTTTATTGATACAATAAAAAAAAATATTAGAATAACACAAGTAATTTTTTAAATGAATTAAGCTTTTATTTCATATGTTTGAAGAAATGTTTAAAAAATTTAAATTGTAGAAATAAAAATTATGTGTCACCATCTTTATATAATCTTTTATATTTTCATTTCTGAATAATATTTTTATTAACTTTCTGGAAGTCACATCCTTATTTCTTTTCATAATAACACTTTTGCTATTAATATATTATTATTATAAATTATATTATTTTTTATTATTATAAATAATAGATAGTTTTTTTATGTAGACATTTTGCAATTAGGGTAAAATTATCTATAAATTTTAATTGTCATATAGCTCAGATGCTTTTTTTTATAAACAAATAAATATAAATAAAAGAAAAGGCAACTATATTTACATTTATATTATAGAAAGTATAATTATTTAATAATTTTAAAAACCAGATTTCATAAAACAACCTCACTGATAACATTGAAATTGCAAATACTTCTATATAATTGTATTGTATAGGCTGAATATATGAACACATATATATAATGTAATATGATTTATTATTTGAATCCACTTTTTAAAATAACATTCATTTTTAATATTTTAGGACGAATACAATAGTGTACATGGTGGAAAGTGGACTGTTCAAAATTTGCAATTGTACCTTGAAGGAACAAGAGGCAAAGAGGTATCAATTTCATTCTCAGATCTTTTTCTTAATGTTGATGCATTACAACATGCTTAAAATCGTAACGGTACTTACGTATTAACGATACCTTGCCGACAGACTTGGCGGTTTTTAAGTGTGGCCAATATAACAGCTGCAGATTTGCTGAGTTTTGACGCCATTTGGTAGTACTACGAAAATGCGTATTTAGGATTTGCCAGAAACAGAACAAGATGCAATTTTATTTTTTCAGGAGCGAAATATTTTACTAAAACAACGAAAATGTCCCGATTCCCACGACATGAAACTTTATTTTGGTGAACGTAAGTTTTGGAAATGCAATTTCAGTCAGTATGCTTATCGTGTGGGACTTAGAAAAGACAATTGGTTTGAGGGAAGCAGAATTCCCTTTTGTACAGCTTTGAGATTCATATACTGCTGGTGCGAGGAGTTGACGTCGAATTTTGAAAGCGTTTTGATTTTAAATGAAGTGTTTTAAATATTTTATTATTTGGAACAAAAAATTTAAGTGTAGATTGGCTCCACTTAAAAACCGCCAAATCTGTAGCTGCTGTTGGCGCGTGTGCTCTTTATTGGCGCAACTGTCGCCAAGGTATCGTTAATACGTAAGTACCATTGTAACTAGAACTGCATAATTAGCTGAATTAAAATATTTTAAAATAAGTCTTTTAAAGTCAACTATTAAAGATTTTATGCAAAATCTAAAACATGGCTATTGATAAGATATTGGTGGAATTAAATAGAGCGTTATATGATAACAATCTGTTTGAAAAATGTTTTTCATTTTATTTTATATAAAATTGTTTATGTAATTTATAGGTCACTGATAAATTGTTTGACAATATGAGATGGTTAATTCTACACTCTTTAAAATCAGTTTCGGTGAGTTTGAAACAAAAATTGAAATGATTAATCCTTTATTTCCAAATTATTAATAATTTCAAAGATTTTGTTTAATTTTAAATTTTTTTTCTTCTTCTCTTAGTCTGTAATGGTTAGTGATCGTCACTGTTTTGAATGCTATGGGTAAGTTATTTTTATACTTTCATTTTTTTTGTAATTGTCATTCAACTATTTTGATATGTTTTTAAAATTGTATAATTAATGTACCATACTGAAGCAAATTTAGTATATAACAACTGATTTTATATTTTATCAGTTTTTATATGTACAATGTTCATTTTATTAATTTTATGAAAATAGCTATGCAACCAAGTAATATTTTTTTTACATTAAGTGACAATTTTTAAGAAGAAAATTGCTAATAATTTTTAATAATAAGATAATAATTTTTTCTTCCTTTGTGTGTTAAATTAAAACTGTAGTAATAAAGTTTTTTTATCCTTGAGATATGAACTGTAATTTGTTTAATGTATTGGTCTATGTATGTATGTATTTGTAAGTGTAAAGGCCTAAATACATAAATTTCAAATCAAATTTATAGAAACTTTGCATAAATATTTAAAATTAATTAATCAGAAAAGCAATTTTGTTTTCAAAATGCGATTAAAGTATTTCAAAATACAGCTAATGTTGTTGAATTAAATTTTTCCCTCTTCACATTTTCTCCTTTGCAACGCACGCACACACATTTTATATTCAAAGTAAATAATAACTGAAAAATAATCATTAATTAATGAACTGTATTATAATTATTTATTGTATTATTATATTTTAAAACAGTTTATTATTAAGAATTTTTTATTTATATCATTAGTAAAACTTGCAGATTAAAAATCTTTACCATTTTAAAAATTTCGGGTTTACTAAAATCTTTTGTTTTTAGGTATGACATTATAATTGGGGATGATCTAAAACCATGGTTGATTGAAGTAAATGCCTCTCCTGCCTTAACAGCAACAACTGCTAACGACAGAGTTATGAAACAAAAATTAATTGACGATATATTTAATATTTGTTTAGAAAATGGAGACTATCCTAGGTGAATAAATGCATAATTTTTTTTATATAATCATTGAAATGATTTTTTATGAGTTTGCATTTTAAAATTCTTCTCAAAAAGTAAAGTTCTAATATTATTCCAGGTGTGTTTGTTACAATAACTCTTTTTATTTTTAGTGCAAAGTGGAATAAAACACCAGATAAATCACTGCTTGGAAATTTTGATATCTTGTAAGTTTTTGGTTTTGTTGTTCTTTATATTATCTTGATTTTTAATATTACATTATAAATAATTTTAATTTTTCTATTATGATTTTTGATAAACATATAATATATATAGTTTGACCACATATTGCTTGGAATGTAAATATCTGGTTTAAGGACGGAAATGGACGAATCACTTATTTCTTAAAGGTGCTTGTCAGATAGGCTTTGTGCAATGAAGTTTTGAAAGAAAAAAAATTAATAGTTATTGTTTAATTTTTTCATGTAATTACTCTTTTAATGTTGCATGATTAAAAATTTTAATCATAAAATGTTAAAATTACTTTTACTGTAATTAAAATTCTTCTGAAGCTTGTTCTTTCTCCCTATTATGCCATTCTCTTTTGAATCCATCTGATTTGATCATTTATCAATATTCTTCACAATCTGTAGTTGAGTTTGCTTTTGTTAATAATTGTAGTTTGAATGTTTTAAGGACATTTTAGAAAATTAAATATCTTTTTATTTTATTACAATTGCGAATATGACATTTTTTTATTATATATTTCGACTTTAAAATGTATATCCATATGATAAAAATTGATGTAAAAATGTATATTTACTGTATGAAATTTATAATGAAATCAATTTTATTTCATAATTTTCTACCTGGACCCTTCCCTCTTGGGTATTTTCCATCTCCTACTTTTTTTTTTGAGAGGGGAATCAGTTTTATATAGTGCATTCTCTTAATATTATTTATAATACTGATTAATACTGATATTACTAATTATGTTATTGTTTGTAACACAGAAATTGAGAATCTGCAGATATAATATAATATTTTATTGATTAAAAAAATTCAATAAAAATAATTATTCCATATTTAGTTATAGTTACTCTTTATGATATATTATTGTGCTTTTGTTAAATTTTTTTTTATTTTATTAAAAAATATAAATAAAGAAAACTTACATTCAGAATTCATATGAAATTGCCAAATTTAAAAATCAGATTAAATAAAGGCAAATTTAGAATTCAGATGAAATTTATAAATTAGATAAAATAAATACAAATTTAGAATTCAGTTGAAATTCATAAAAAATTTTTTTAACATACAAACCGTAAATGTATGATTCCATAATAAAAGGCAGATAAACTATTAATTCTAAAATATGAATATTATATAATTTCAAAAATAAAAAAAATTGTTATATTGAAAGTATAAGTGCGAATGTAAACATCTTATTTTAAGTATTTAATAGAAGACTGTCAAAGAAATGGAACCCATAAAATCAATTTAAAAGTTTTAAAAACAAGATCTTAGTTATAAAAACTTTAATTAATCTTTAAAAAATTTTATAATACGTTTTTTTGAGAAATTAAAACCAATAGACATAAATTGTGTGCTATTAGCATCTACCAGATGTAAAGTTATATCTGATTATAGTAAAACTACTTTTAAAGAAGGAAAACTAATATTATGGAAGTAATGTCTAAGTATGCATGCCCTATCATTGCACTTTTAGCCGCTTATCTTGGAAATAAATAATTTTATTTTCAAAACCCATGACAGATTGTGAATAAAAGTGAATTGCAAAAGCATAGAGTGCCACCAGCATAATATAAATGAAATTTGGATACACTTATAACTTAATTAGAGTCCTGAAATACAAATCCTATGTTATCATATTACCATCATAACTACATTGCAAAACAAGTAAAGAGTTGTGTGACATTTTAAGACAAATGGAAATTATTTAATAGTTCTAAGATTTTAGTTAAACATTTGTACAATAGCAGGACATTATGAATAAGAAAAAGATAAAATAATGTCTTCAATTATTATATGTCAGTAATCTTAATAATGTATACTCGAAATGTCCACCATTGGCAGTAATATACACTTGTACTCAGAATAGAATTTTCTGTTAAATACTGTATAGTATTTATGATTATAATTATAATAATACTATACAGTATCTGTTAGATACTGTATAGTATTTATTGACCTATAAAAATACTAATAAAAATTACTGTACTTTCTTTGACTAAATAAATAATAAAAGTATTAAAACAAATAATAAAAGTAAAATAAGTAATAAGAAAAAAGTAATAATGTAAAAGTAAGTAATAAAAGTAAATTAAAAATGAATTGTAATGAAAAATGTTTAGTAGAAATTCTCACATGAAAAATCTCTTAATGATATTGTAATTTAAAAATCATTATTCAACAAAATATATGCAGCCCTATTGTAGTAGGTTAAAAAAAAAGCTTTTGCTGCACTTTTATTGCATAAACTTGGTCTCTAGCCTTTTCTACAATTTTTGCGCAATGATGAATCTGGCCATTCACATGCTCTTTGACTTTTGTGTGGGAGAAACCCTAGCAGGATAAACTCAAGTTGGTTGATTATGCTGTCAAAAGGGTTCATTTTATTGTTCTTTTGCATGTGTACATAATTATTGTACTTTTTTTGGTGTGGATCTGTTGCATTGGAAACAATAATATAAAAAAAGTTTCTATGATTGATCTTGCAGTTGTAGAATAGCCATACAATATTTTAATATTGTTTTACATTGTGCAGTTTCTTAATTTTGTGTACCATTTTCAGAGTTGATGAAGAAGCAATTGCACCTGAAAGTGTTACAGAGAAGGAGAATGTGAAAGCTAAAGGTGATTGCAATAAGACCGGTGCCCGAGCCAAAGACAGACATACACCTCGCTGGAGATGATCTTAAGTTTTTATAAACAATAATTCCTGGTTCAATGAGTTCATTATCATTTTTGTTCCTATATTTTATTCCGTGGTTCTCAAAATTTTTATCTTTATGAATCCCCTTTTCCACTTAAAAGAAAATATTATAGTACCTTTACTCCAGGCTTTTTTTGATTAAATTCTTAATGATAAAGGATAGTAAATTTTGTATAGCCTTAATGTTTATTATAATTTTTTATTATTGATATACATAGGAATTTTATATAAATTTAGTGCATTCGAAATATTAGATCTGAAAAAATTATTTATTAAGCAACTATTATTACGTATTTATTTTTTCTCTACACAGATTATAAAACAAGCTATTGGTTATCAATTTAATGGGTGACCCTGTACTTAAGAAAATGTGTTTGTAAACATCTAATGACAGTCTTAAAAAATGTGTAATCATGAATTGGAATTTTTCGAACAATCATAGTAAAAACGCCAATAATATATTATATTTTTTTTTGAAAGGAGTTAGATAAGTAGGAATTTCTATCTAGTTGCAATAAGAATTATTGGAATTCATAGCAGTTAAAACATCTGCTCAATAAAATGTTTATTATTTTTTGAGGATTTTCCAATAATTCTCCAATTTTGTTATTTTATTTGTTATCATATAGTTGCTCCTTACAATTTGAGAACTGCTGTTTTATTCCTTATGATTTCACCAGGTTTTATTGTTTCTAGTCACAATTTTACTTTTAATTTATTAAATGATTATGTGTGAGGAGAATTTTTTCTCCTCATGTTAGTAATCAAAGTCAACAAAATTTATGTGTTCAAAAATTAGCAAAACATTCCAGATTCATCTAATTTATTAATATTATACATTTTTATGTTAGTGTCCTTTTATTGTACAATAAATAAGATTTGTGTATTTTAAGTGTTGATTGAAAGTTAGGCAACTATTTTAGCTTGCTTTTTAACATCATTCCATACTAGAAAATCTAAAACTTTGAAACCTTAATTGACAATTGTTTCATTTTATTTTATGTACTTAAATTTTTTTAGTAGATGCCAATGAAAGTTGAAAATCTTTGTAGTTTTTAAGAAAAGACAATTTTAAAACTTTTTTTGTCAGGATTTGTTTTTACAGAGAATGCTTTAAGAATTCAATATGCTGTCTATTGAATGAACTAGTATCTAAACAAGGATAAATTAACAAAATTTGTCTATGCTAGAAATTAAATTAAAAATAATTATTTATGATCAATAGATTGCTTTTATTAATGTAAAATGGGAAGCTGCAATGACTAGTATATTTTAAACTCATTTAGATATTAGCATTTTTAAATAACAAAAGCTAATAGTTAAAAAAAAAAAAAAATAAAAAAAATTTTTTTTTCTCTTCATAAATTCTGTAAAAGTATGTTACTGATTTAAAATCGTATTCTTTTCCAATTTTGATTACATTACAAAGAGCATAGGAAGAAAATTCCAAAATTGCATATCGAATTGAATAATATTTGTTTTGTAATATTAAAGAATATGTTTACTAGAGTCACATTTCTACTTAGTTAATGACTGTATTACAATTTATTAAAAACTTATTTATTTTATTTAGATATTTTTAGGATTTTATTTTTACATTTGTTTTTTTATAAAGTAGTTTATTTATTATTTTGTATATTTATTGGAATTACTTTTCCTTCATCAAAGTAAAGCATGCTATTTGCCTGTGATATCTTTTTGACAATTATTTTATGTATGGTAATAAAGTTCTTAAATATATTTATTTTTGTCTTTCTTTTAATTTATTCAATATACATGCATACATATCAATTTTATTAAGTTACAAAGTAAATAGACTTCTACTAAAATAAAATTTCATTCATTTTTAAGAAATTAATAGGAAAATCTATAAATCATCATTTTAAGAATCATATTAGGTGTAATTATGTCTTTATGCTAAGCTGAATTGTCTCTTTTTATATTTATATGTAAAATATTAAAGGATATCATTAGTTTTTGATGAATATTTCAATATTTTATCTAAAAATGCTTAATTTTCCCAATTGCATTTTCCTGTACTACCTTTCCTTATTAAAATTTCCTTTAATCCTCCATTTAATTTCCTCCATCACAAAGTAGATGAAATTTTTTTAGGTGTGGTAGTTGGTGCAATCAAGTAGTAAATATTTTAACCAATACTTGAGTAATCAAACAATATTAACATATTTATTACATCTTAGTAGCATTCAAGATATATTTATGTAAGAGATATAATTATTATTTATTTTTAAGTTTTATAGTTTTTTTAAATTTGTTTACTTTTAACAAGTTTATATACATCCATATTGCATGTAAAATTATATAGTTTGATGAACTATTTTAGTGCATCAATTTATTTTGTTTTCACTTTATTCCTGCAATACTTAGCTATATTTCATTATTCTTCTAGAAATGAAATAGCAGATTCAATGAGTTTAAGTATGTGATCATAATGTATGTTATTACAAATTACAAAGCTTTTATCAGAAATAGAAATCCTAAAATTTTTGTAGAATATATGAGATGTCCATGAATTATATGAATCATGAAAATCTCTGTAAGCTATAAATTAAAAAAATAGTTACTTTCTTTAGTATAGTTAGATTTTATTAGGGATATTGAAATTTAATTTTCGATTTAACATATTTACTGATTTTCAGAATAGGAAAGCATTTTTGCTATCACCAAAATAACAATGACTGAAATGCAGCAGAAAGCTATATGCCTCGTATTTAAATTTTATAAATAAATTTAAATTCAATTTATATACCTTGTATATAATTGAATTTAAATCAATTTAAAAATCGAGATTAGAATACAAATCAATCAATCAATCTCTTTTAAAGACAACATTAATATGAATTCAAATTAACAGGAGGTATGTAGTAGTTCTCCATTGTGAGATTATGTTACGGTTGCCATGTATAGTATTCCTGTACTGAACTTGCATGAATTCCAAAGTATTCCTGTACCAACTTACATGTGAAGTTGAACACAATCTGATCGTTTAAAGATTACATTAACCAGTAATATGAATTTAAATAAACAGGATGTATGTAAGTTACGTTCCATTGTAGGTACAGTTGGCATGCACAGTAATCCAGCACTGAACTTGCAAGAATTTAAAAGGTATATTACACCTGCAATACTTGAAAAGTTAGTATGAAATTGAGTACATCCTGATGCTATGCAATTTACAAAAGGAAATAAAATAAAATTAATGTTAACTAACAGAAAATTATTGAACATGTTTTCCTTTTATCTCCTATATATTTTTTTGTTGCATCATATTAATATAGTTGGATGCATCTCTTATGGACAAAGCATCAATTATTTATTATATCTTCATCTGTAAATTGTCTATTCTGTAAATTTTTTGCCTTATTTTTTTTACAGTAACTTAACTAATTACAGTAACTTAA
>BPLQ01003538.1:38454-107778 GCA_021605075.1 Caerostris darwini
GCTTTTTGAGTTGATGGTATGCTTGACATCAAAAGTTTAAAAATCTGAGTTAACGATATACTTGACGTCATAGTTTTCGAAATTTGAGTTGATGCAATAGTTGATATCATATCATTTTTAAACTGAGTGCTTTCTTGATCTGCTGGCATATCCGTGGTGAAATTTGCAGAAAATTGAGTTATTTTTTCGTCTAATGGTAAGCTTGAAGAACTCTTAGGAATCTGAATGTTGTTTTGAGTAGTTGTTGTTGGTAAATCAAGTTTCTTAAAATTTTGATTGATACTCTTTTTAAAAACTAATTTTTTAATATGTTTGTTTTTCTTCGCAATATTTTTATGCTTGCTTAATGAAAGTTTTTTAGTGGTGGATAAGAGATTGCTTTTAGGTATCTGAGTTATTTCGTATTCAAAATTATATTTTTTAATTTTTGGATTTTTGTTTGAAACATTATTGTGTATGACAAATTGATGTTTAATGGTCGGTAAGATTGTACTTACGGAAACATGAAGGATTTTCTTTTTTAAGCTACGTCTTTTATTCTTTTTTGAGATATTTATTTGCATAATTAACGGAAATTGTTTGAAAACAGTGACACCGGGACTTTTAGGTATTGTAATCATTTTCTTTTCAGAATTCGATCTTCGAATTTTTTTATTTCTTTTCATAGCTTTATACCTGATCAATGGAAACTGTTGTGTATTTCGGTGATAATTTTTATTCCGAACTCGTTTAATCGAAAAAGGCCTTATCTTTGTCGAATCTTTAATTCTGTCAATACCTTGTTCCTTATGGTAATAGGTTTTTGGAATATGATTATTTAATTTAAAATGAGATTTGTAAGCAGACGTTTCTACCTGTCTTCGAATCCGCCGGTTTCTTTCTATATTTTGAGTTGCCAATTTCAATTTATTTTCAGACTGAATGACTTGAGCTTCTTCATGAATGCTTTCATTGAGTTGCGGACTTCTTAGCAGGAAAGAATTCTCGAATTTTATATCCGTTCTAGATTTCTCATCTGGCAAAATCTTTTTCACTATATGATGATAAGTTTGAATGATTTTTCTGACTTGTTGATTTAAAGTAGAATTTCTGTTTTGATAAAGGATTGGATTTTCTAAGGAAGAAATCTTTCTTTTTGTTTCTTTCTCAAGCGTACTCAGCTGACAAAATATTAAATGAAAAAGTATCGATACCAGAATAAAAATTACTTTTAAACATTTCATGTAGAGGAAAAAGATACCCTCATTTGAGAGATTTTGCAGTGGAGATGCATTTGTAGCAAAATAATTATTTTACTCAAAGTTCATTTGCAGCTTGGATGCTGGATGTTGTATTATTATTTATTTTAATACCTCTGAAAAGTTTTGTGAGATTTACATCATGCTTATAAATTTGATAGGAGCGTAAAAATTAAAAAAAAGGAAAATTATTAAAAACAAACAAACTTTTAAACACATGATTGTTGTTTAGAAGGAGACTGATTTGTGTACAGTGTTGAAAATGTTACTATTGTTATAAAATGAAATATTTATTTTCATTATTGCCCTTTCCAAATTATATAGTTTTGATTTATAGTAGAAGATAAAATAATGGTGCACATTTAATGATGTTTTCTTAACACAAACGAATTTAAATTTAATTTACAGTTCAATGAAAGCTTAAAAATGAAATAACAGGGAATAAGTTAAGTACTTTTTTTTTCGAAGTGAATAAGTTAATTTTTTTACTTTCTTTTTTATGCGATTTCTTTTCTTTTTTTTATGTGAATAGATGGCTTGCTATATGTTTAAAGTCATTTTTTAATGCATCTTTAATGATAAGAAATGAAAAATAGCAAGATCTTTTCTGATTGAATAGAACATTCTGAATCGATTGAATAGAACATTATAAGAACATTCTGATATATAATATCAGATGATTAAAAATATTTTATTTATGACCATTGGGACAATATAAGAACTTGGCAGCTAACCATTAATCTTTTCCTGCAAGATATAAATCAAATTCTGTCAATTAGTCTCACAGAGTCTTAATCATGCCAGTCCATGTGTGTTCAACTAATTGTGTGTTTTCTATTCTGTGATTGGGTAAATTAAATATGAGTATTTTTTTTATGACAATGTCTTAAAAAAAAGTAAAAACAACCAGTTTAAACAGAAGGTAAGGATAAAAAAAATTGGCTGAAAGAAGATTAACTTGTAAATTCTCTTTCAAAACTTAAAATGATTGATAAATCGTGGAAAGGTTTAAATCATTTGTAAAGTTGTTTGGATTAATTTGGGATAGAATATAGATGGATACAAGGGAGATTGGAGTTTGTGAATCCATAAAGGCATTTGCACGAGATAGATTATTTGAAACTAATTTTGCTGTGTAAACGTTTATAGGGTTGCGTGGGTTATTTGTCGGAGTGTGCTGTATTTAGAACATTCCCGCCAAGATGATATTGCAGATACTATTAACATTGGATGAAATTGTAGACTGCATTACAATAGTCCCACGTTATAGAAATCTACATTGTGTTACACAATTAAATATTTCGTGTTCTATTTAAAATAAAAAAAATTCACATAAAAAGAATTTTTTCAATGTAAATATAAATATAAAATCCACTTTAAACCCTAGGTCCCGGTCTAATATGACTGCAGAGCGTTGGGCTTAGGGTTGGCATCCCTACTCTGTAAAAAGGAAACATCTCCTGTCTCAAAATCTGCCAGTAGGCAGATAGACTTACCTCCCCATGGGGCTCTTGAGCCAACGAAGAAGGAATATAAATATACACTCATGTCCATAAAATAGGGATAATGAAGTTCAGGCAAAGAAAGAGACAGAAGCAAAACAAATTTGACTTATTTGCAAAGTCTATTTATTAAACAAAAGGTAAAGAGCAAAAAAGATGCTATATGTTTGACATAATTAATAAAAATTGCGATTTTTACTCCCTGGAGCAAATTTCAAAAAAGAACCTATTTACAAAAAACAGTATAACATGGTTTGTATGATGGTTAATATGGAGTATGTCTCACGGACGATGCAATACAGGCCTTACAACGCCTAGGCATGCTGAGTATCAAATTATCAATCTGATCTTGGGGAATATTACACCATTCATCAAGCAATGCCCTCCGAAGTTCCGGTTGACAGGTGGGCTGCAATTGACGGGCTGCAATTCGTCGGCCAAGCATATCCCACACATGCTCTATTGGATTCAAGTCCGGTGAGTATGCTGGCCAATCCATACGGGTGATATCCTCCAATAGAAGGCATTTGTCTACAATGTTTGCACGGTGAGGACGGGCGTTGCCATCCATAAACAGAAATTCAGCCCCCATGGCGCCCCGAAACAAATGTACATGTTGTTCCAGAATGACATCCCGATAGATGTGGCCTGTCATCGTTACACTCTGAACATGCAGGCCAGTTCTGGAACCAAGAATAATTCCTCCCCAAATGAGCCATCCCGCACCACCGTAACGGTGTCGTTCAATGGTGTTCTCTTGGTGGTAACGGGTACCTGGCGCTCTCCATATGAAAGTCCGGCGAGAATCAGACTGCAAACTAAACCTGGACCCGTCGGAAAACATCACACAAGACCACTGTTGCGGTGTCCACAATGCATGCTCTCTACTCCAGGTTAATCGCAGGCGAGAGTGAGTTGCGGTAAGAGGAACACATCTGACAGGCCTACGAGCATATAGACCAATGTGCCCTAAACGTCTGTACACGGTCTGCCTTGAAACTGTCGTACCGGTAGCTGAAGAGAGCTGACGAGACAGGTCTGATGCTGTGCTCCGTCTGTTTCTTTTGGCAGTAACTGCTAAATACCGGTCCTCCTTCAGCGTTGTAACTCGGGGGCGATCTGTGCTGTAACATCTACTCACATTGCCATCATCTTGGAATCGTTGCCAAAACCTGGAGATGACAGTCTGGGCGATTTCAAGTTCCTCGGATACTGGGTACGTCCACATTCCAGTCGTCCGATAATTCTACCGCGAAAAAAATCATCCAAATACTTCCTTTGTGCCATAACTAAGCGGTTATTGCACTGAAAGGCTTTTAAAGCGCTTGTGAACAATTTTACTTCTTTGCCACCATTCCTTATATACCCCTCTCTTACACTCTCGTCATTGTGACGTACTATCCGCGCCATCTGGTGGTTTCTTGTAATTTGCATATTCTTCTTCAAGATGTGTGTGATAATTCTACAGGTGAAATTTTTATTTTAGATTTCAATTTCTGTGTGATTCTGAATTATCCTTAATTTATGGACATGAGTGTAAATTAATGTACAGAAGGTAAGAGCAAATCTTTAACGCAATTTTGTTACATAAAACTATTAAATTCCATTTTATAATTCCAAATGACCATTTAAAAAAAATATAAGAACTAACATTAAAATCTTGATAAAGTCATCGCTAAAAAATTCCTCTTTCTTTGTCATTGATGAGAGCAATGTTGATAGAGAATAATCGAAGAGAAAGACCAGATTTCTATTTTGTGTTTAATAAGACTTTTGGTTTAAACGAATCCCCAAAAGCTGTTGATAATTGACTGAAATCGGAAATGAAAAGTTGTCATGCTTTCTCAAATTAAGAATACTTCGATATAAAATAACAAGTAATAACCTTGCCCCTTTTAGCTCGTGCGGAAACCCAAGTACTTGCACTATTTGAGGCTATTTCCGTTATTATTAACTTTTTGTATGAGGATAAATTAATAAGCAATTTTTTGGGCTTAAAAATACTGATCAGTAAAATTAAATACCTAGAAACTCAATGGAACTAAATAAACATTATTTATATGCATTGCTAAATTTTATGGTTAGTGTAGTGTGCAGGTTGGGTCATCAGATTGTAACTGGGTGTGGTTGCGTGAGATACTTGAGACACAACTTGGAGAACTCGCAGCTTTATTGACACACGCACAAATACCACACACATACAATTATAGAGATGCAATACATAAGGCATTTAAAGTCATATAATTAGATTCGCAGAAAGATTCCAGTTTTAGCCGAAAACCCGATTCACAGGTAAGCGCAGGGTGCGCGAAAGATACTTCCCCTCCGGGTGAGAGTGTGTAGGCCAATTGACCATTTTTCCTGAACTACACAGGGAAGTGCATAGGAGGAAGTATGTTTACACATTTACATATTTATTTACTATGTTCATAAGTACTACATAAGCAAAAATTGCTAAATATATTTTCAATTCATATGATTATGTCTACTCACCATTTAATTCACTAAGAATGCTTTAAATTCCTCTTCTCAATAAATTTATTTAATATTTCAAGTCCAATATTCTCTTCTCACCGTACTCGAGAACAATGTATAAGGAATAATAATTGGCAACACCCAATAAATTCAGTAATTCCGGAGTTTGCAGGACTTAAAAAAGTTTGATTGAGTCTACTACTGTATCCAAAAAGTTTCCTTATTTTTTCTTTTTTAGGTTGATGGCACTATCTTTGACATCTGTGGGAAATTTGGTGTCAAAACATTCCTTAGCGTCTGAGTTAAGCTGGGCTTTGTGAGACGCTAAAACCGATTCCAGCGATTTTTGAAATGTCTGAATTAATTGAGCAAAGAACTTGCATTCAATTTTGTTTGCGGGAACGTATAGAATGTTGCAGTAGGCATTCGGTGAGCATTCCTATATCGGAAAGAAATGTTTAGAAGTGATATAAACAGTTCAAAGAAGCCAGAGAACGTGTTGAAGATGAAGAGCTATCTGGCCGGCCATAAACCTCAACGGACGAATCTCACGTCCAAAAAATTAAAGATTCGGTGCTAGCAAACCGTTGATTTACAATTAGAGACCTTGCTGAGGATGTTGAAATTTCAAAAGGATCGATTAATTCCATTTTGGGCCTCAAACGCGCCAAATCTCGATTGGTACCGAAAACACTGAATGCGCCAGCTCACACTCAGATTCTTCGCGACTTTTTTGCCAAAAAAGAAACCCATATCTTTCCACAACCACCGTATTCACAATGTGCGACTTATGCTGTTCCCTAAACTCAAAAGACCACTCCCGGGACACCGTGTTGAGTCGATCGAAAAGATTCAACGTGAATCGGCACGCGCTTTAAAGGCCATCCTTGCCGATGACTTTTTTGCATACATTGTGGATTGGAAGAAAAGCTGGCATAAGTGCATTGCGTCAGGAGGGGATTACTTTGAAGGCGATGTTATGAGTTTGGAAGAATAAATAAAGAGTTTTTGAAAAAATTGGTCTTACTTTTTGGGCACAATAATAATAGCCTATTCTTGTTGTTGTTGTTGCTTATCCCCTTGATTTAGAATCCTAAACCAAGTCCAATAGATCATGCTGCATCAATAGACCGTAAACGTTCCTCCCCTCATTCAACAGTTGCCTCACAGAGGCACCAATACAATCGATGAGATGAGAGGGAGACGCGATGGCCGAACAATGACAAAGGGTATATGTCTTCTCGTCTCCATTGAAGATCAAACTCTTAGTGTGGCCAGTCCTTTATCTGGCTAAAGCCGTTTGAGCAGATCTAGGACAGGAGAACTGCAAGGATATATCAGGATAATTAGCGGCGTACCATGCATGAATTGGTGGCAACCTCCAAGCGGTATTCACTCTGGCTAAAGTCATGGAATGAACCTCTGAAGTTAACAGATTAGATGAAGAAGCTTTGGGAAGTTCGCAACCTTCCCTAGCGAGCAGATCAGCAATTTCATTGCCATAGATGCTCACATGGGAAGGAATCCACTGCAAGCACAAAATGTTGCCTATTCTTAATACATGCTAACGACATCAGAAAACAAGTTCATCAGGCAGATGGTTGGAACGAGATGTAATAATAAATCTTTCACCAATCAATAACGTTCTATTCCTAGGACAAAGAAATGGGTTCCCTTTGGGAACGATGCTTAAACAAATCTTGAAAAGTACACAATAGTGCTTTGCAGTTAATCATAATTCGCTCTTACTATTCAGAAATCTTATTTCAATAATTTATGTATTGCATTAATTCATCTTTGGGCATATATATAAAATTATTTAAATGCAAATAGCTTCCTTAATAACTCATCATCTGCTAATAAATGTAAAATTTTCAATTTATAATCCATAATTGTGATTTATAATAGTTTAGCTGGGGAATTATCAAATTACCTTTAAGACATTTATAAGAATGAATTGAATTTATGATATATATTTACGAACTTCTAATTCTCCTATTTCTTTTTGAAACGTCACACATGTATGAAAATTGAATGTGAAACAGGGAATGAAATTTAATATTAGGATTTATTTTTTCAGCTAATGTGCATAAATAAAATCCATTCGAATTAATTTTTGAAGAAATAAATTAATCTTTACGATTTATGACTTTCTACTCTCCTATTTCTTTCTGAAATGTCACACAAGTACGAAATTTGAACTTCTTCTTGAGTGAACCGTGGCCTGATGGCCAAATGGCTACGCCAGGGGCTTCAGGTTTGAATCATAGGGTGGCATGGTTGTTTGTTGTTCACTTTAAAGTTTAGGTCCCGCTCTAATTACCTCAAAGTGTGCACAAAATGACAGTAGAGGGACAAATCAAACCAATCTTTGGCGGAAGAGCTTCATGGTACTTTTAGACAGGAGGGTTTTTTTTATGGGGTAGGGGTGTCAGCCCTACGCCCTACGTTCTATAATCATATTAGACCGGGACTCAGGGTTTAATGTGGACTCCGAACCACTAACACGTATTAAAATTTTAGAGTAGAATTTATTTTCTTTTTACCTAAGATGTGCATGAATGAAAACCCTTTCTTTTAATCCAATTCATAAGTTCTGTAAATTAATATTTATTTACCGTATTCTTCAAAGCACTACATATTTTATATTACACATCTTATATTACATACATAATACATATCTTTACTTAAAACTACAATGTACAGTTAAAATTTTAAATAGAAACATTTACAGCTTTGAATGCAGCAAACCTAAGATTGTATAAAAATATTATCAGGTTTATTTTCCTTACACACTATTTTATTAAGTTTTCAAGCAGTACTTGCTTTGCGAATATATTTTGAAAAATAAAAGAAAACCTCCCCTATCTATTCTCGCTTCTCAAAATAACTGTTCGTTATTTGAAATTTGATGGACAAATACATAGTGTAAAACATTTCGAAACGGGATTCTTCCCCAAGATAATGCTCCTTTTACTGGTGTTCCGATCTGCTTATGGATGGCAGGTAATTTGAAGGTATGTAATGCGAAATGGACGTTCTTCGCAAGAGATGCGGTAAACATCTATGTGTAATGGATCTGACACCGTTTTGTTACGAACCTGTCCATTACGGGCTGAAAAGAAAATTGCCAACAAGCGGAGGTTTGATGTCTGATATTCGAGTCACGCCATTCATTTTGGTTGCAGCGAAAAGAATTTCGTAAGAGTTTAAAATGGATATAAAACTGATTTGATATCAAAAATGTATTGATGTGTTTAATAAAAGTTTCCGTTTAATATGACATAGGTACTGATATTTTTTATTCTTTATACTGTAATAAGTATTGCAGCATTTTTTCCACGAGAAGGGATATCATTTCTGTTCCTAAGGTAAAATAACGTATATTATTCAACCAGTGCAGAATAAGAACCTATCATGTATGAAAATTGAACATGAAACACATATTATAATTTGATATTAGGATTTACTTTATAAGCTAATGCGCATAAGTAAAATCTCATCGAATTAAATTTTGAAGCGATGAATTAATCTTGACAAGTTACAATTTATGACTTTCCACTCTCCTATTTCTTTCTGAAATGTCACACAAGTACGAAATTTGAACTTCTTCTTGGGTGAACCGTGGCCTGATGGCCAAATGGCTACGCCAGGGGCTTCAGGTTCGAATCATAGGGTGGCATGGTTGTTTGTTGTTCACTTTAAAGTTTAGGTCCCGCTCTAATTACCTCAAAGTGTGGTTTAAAGTGGATTTCGAATCACTACAAATATCCATGTCACCGCAGGGACTAGAATACTGTAACATCCAGGGACAGAGAGCTAGTTACTCGGCCATCTGACCCCTAATTCAATTCATACGTGATGTAAATTAATATTTATTTACCGTGCTCTTCAAAGCACTATAAATAAAATATTACATTATGATTTTAAATGCATTTACGAACTACGATGTACGTCAATGTACTACAATGTTATAATTTTATATATAATTATTTACAGTTTTGAATGCAGTAAACTTAAGATTGTAAAAAAAATATTAACAGGCTTATTTTCCTTACACAATATTTTATTAAGTTTTCAAGCAGTACTTGCTTTGCGAATATATTTCGAAAAATGGAAGAAAACCTCCCTTATCTGTTGTCGCTTTTCAAAATAACTGCTCGTTATTTGAAATTTGATGGACAAATACACGGTGTGAAGCATTTCGAAGAGGGATTCTTCCCCGAGATAATGCTCCTGTTACCGGCGTTCCGGTGTGGTTACGAGTGGCAGGTCATTTGAAGGTATGTAATGCGAAATTGACGTTCTTTTGCAAGAGACACCAGTAAACATCGATGTGTAATGGATGTGACACCGTTTTGTTACGAACCTGTCCATTACGGGTTGAAAAGAAAATTGCCAACAAGCGGAGGTTCGATGTCTGATATTCGAGTCACGTCATTCATTTTGGTGGCAGCGAGAAGAATTTCGTAACAGTTTAAAATGGATATGAAACTGATTTGATATGGAAAATGCATTGTTGTTTGAAGTAAAATTTTTCATTTAATATGACATAGGTAAGTGGAAAGAAAAAATTGAATTTTTGAAGGGGTGAATGAATATTTGCGAATCGCGATTTATGACTTCCTATTCTACTATTTCTTTCTGAAGTGTCACATAAGTATGAAATTTGAAGGTAATTCTTTTTCCTTGGCGGAGAGGTCTGACGGCCAATTGGCTAGTGCTCTGGCCTTTGAACCCACAAGCTTCAAGTTTGAATCCTGGCGATGGCATGAATGTTTGTGAGTCCTTCGAAATCCAAATTAAATTGTAGGCCCTGGCCTAATTAGCCAAAAATGCGCACAAAATGACTGTAGAGTAAGCTCGAAATTAAACAAACTTCATTGGTGCGATAGCCCATGGTAGGCAAACGCCCTCTGCCTGTTGGTAGTTTTCGAGAAAGGAGATGTCTTTTTACTTGGTGGGGTTGTCAGCCCAACGCTCTAAAGTAAAGTTTTAAGTAAAGTTAACCGTTACATGTCATCCACGGCACCGCGGATACTGGAACCCGGTACCTGTAGCACCGAACAAAAGAGCGCTAGTCTCTAGACCACGATGCCCCTTGAATACGTAACATATGAAAATTTGTGAATAGAATTTTTTTACCTAAGATGTGCATGTATAAAAACCTTTTCTTTTAATCCAATTCAGAAATTCTGTAAATTAATATTTAGTTATCGTATTCTTCAAAGCACTGTATATAAAACATTACATTCTGATTTTAAATGTACTTAAGAACTACGATGTACATTTATAATTTTAAGTAGAATTGTGTACAAATTTGATCACAGCAAACTTGATATTGTGCAAAGTATTATTGGCTTATTTTCCTTATGCAATAGTTTATTAAGTTTTCAAGCAATACTTTCTTTGCAAATATATTTTGAAAAATGAAAGAAAACCTCCCCTATATCTTGTCACTTTTCAAAATAACTGTTCGTTATTTGAAATTTGATGGACAAATACATAGTTTAAAACATTTCGAAACTGGATTTTTCCCAAGATAATGCTCCTGTTACCGGCGTTCCAATGTGCTTACGGGCGGCAGGTAATTTGAAGTCATGTAATGCGAAATTGACGTTCCTTGCAAAGAGATGCGGTAAACATTTATGTGTAATGGATCTGACACCGTTTTGGTACGAACCTGTCCATTACGGCTTGAAAAGAAAATTGCCGACTTGCGGAGGTTTGATGTCTGATATTCGAGTCACGTCACTCATTTTGGTTGCAGCGAGAAGAATTTCGCAAGAGTTTAAAATGGATATAAAACTGATTTGATATCAAAAATGCATTGATGTATTAAATAAAAGTTTTCGTTTAATATGACATAGGTAAGTGGAAAGAAAATGTTTGAATAGGACTGACATTTTTTATTCTTTATACTGTTATAAATACTGCAGATTTTTTCCCAAGAGAAGAGATATAGCATTTCTGTTCCCAGAGGAAAAGAACGTATATTCTTTAACAAGTGCATAATTACAATCTATCATGTATGAAAATTGAGCGTGAAACACATATGATAATTTGATATTAGGATTTACTTTATAAGCTAACGTGCATAAATAAAACTTCATCGAATTCCTCTTTGAAGCGATGAATTAGTCTTTACAAATTACGATTTATGACTTTCCACTCTCCTATTTTTTTCTGAAATGTCACATAAGTAGGAAATTCGAACGTAACTTCTATTCTTCTTCATTGGCGCAACAGCTCCATGGTAGGCCAAGGCCGTCTGTCTCCTCCCATACTTCTAGACAGATGTTTTCTTATTACGGGATAGGGTTGTCAGCCCTACGTCAAACGCTATATAGTCTCTAGAGACCGGGACCTAAAGGGGATTCCGAACAACTACAAACATCCATGGTACTGCCGAGACTCGAACCCAAAATTTGTGGCACCGAGAGCAAGGGCACTGATCACTTTCCCATCAGGCCCCTTGAATGCGTAACACGTATTAAAATTTAAGAACAGAATTTACTTTCTTTTTACCTAAGATGTGCCTGAATGAAAACCCTTTATTTTAATCCAATTTATAAGCTATGTAAATTAATATTTATATACGAAATAGTTAACTTCGAAACACTATACATTTTATATTACATACACATTACACATCTTAAATGCGCTTAAGAATTACCATGCCTAGTTATAATTTTAAATAGAATTATTTACAGTTTAGAAAACAGCAAACTTAAGATCGTAAAAAAAATATTATCAGGCTTATTTTACTTACACAATATTTTATTAAGTTTTCAAGCAGTACTTGCTTCGCGTATATATTTTGAAAAATAAAAGAAAACCTCCCTTATCTCTTGTCGCTTTTCAAAATAACCGTTCGTTATTTGAAATTTGATGGACAAATACACGGTGTGAAGCATTTCGAAGAGGGATTCTTCCCCGAGATAATGCTCCTGCTACTGGCGTTCCGGTGTGGTTACGAGTGGCAGGTCATTTGAAGGTATGTAATGCGAAATTGACGTTCTTTTGCAAGAGACACCAGTAAACATCTATGTGTAATGGATGTGACACCGTTTTGTTACGAACCTGTCCATTACGGGTTGAAAAGAAAATTGCCAACAAGCGGAGGTTCGATGTCTGATATTCGAGTCACGTCATTCATTTTGGTGGCAGCGAGGAGAATTTCGTAACAGTTTAAAATGGATATGAAACTGATTTGATATGGAAAATGCATTGTTGTTTGAAGTAAAATTTTTCATTTAATATGACATAGGTAAATGGAAAGAAACAAAAATTGAATTTTTGAAGGGGTGAATGAATATTTGCGATTCGCGATTTATGACTTCCTATTCTACTATTTCTTTCTGAGGTGTCACATAAGTATGAAATTTGAAGGTAATTCTTTTTCCTTGGCGGAGAGGTCTGACGGCCAATTGGCTAGTGCTCTGGCCTTTGAACCCACAAGCTTCAAGTTTGAGTCCTGGCGATGGCATGAATGTTTGTGAGGGGTTCGAAATCCACGTTCAACAGTAGGCCCTGGTCTAATTAGCCAAAAGTGCGCACAAAATGACTGTAGAGCGACAAGCCCGAAACTAAAAAAACTTCATTGGTGCGATAGCCCCATGGTGGGTAAATGCCGTCTGTCTATTAGTAGTCTTCGAGACAGGATATGTTGTCTTTTTATGGGGTGGGGTTGTCAGCCCAACGCTCTAAAGTAAAGTTATAAATAAAGTTCACTGTTACAAACACCCATGGCACCGCCGGTACTTGAACCCGCTACCTGTGGCACCGCACAGAAGAGCACTAGTCACTTGACCATCAGGCCCCTTGAATACGTAACGTATGAAATTTTGAGAATAGAATTTTTTTTACCTAAGATGTGCATGTATAAAAACCCTTTCTTAAATTCCAATTTTGAAGTTCTGTAAATTAATATTTATTTACCGCATTCTTCAAAGCACAATAAATAAAATATTACATTATGATTTTAAATGCACTTAGGAACTACGATGTACGGTTATAATTTTAAATATAATTATTTACAGTTTTGATTATAGCAAACTTAAGATTGTAAAAAAAAATATATATATATATTATCAGGCTTATTTTCCTTACGCAATATTTATTAAGTTTTCAAGCAGTACTTGCCTTGCGAATATATTTTGAAAAATAAAAGAATACCTCCCCTATCTTTTGTCGTTTTTCGAAATAACTGTTCGTTATTTGAAATTTGATGGACAAATGCATGGTGTGACGCATTTCGAAGTGGGATTCTTAACCGACAAAATGCTCCTGTTACTGTTGTTCCGATGGCAGGTAATTCGAAGTTATGTAATGCGAAATTGACGTTCCTTGAAAGAGATATCAGTAAACATGTATGTGTAATGGATCTGACACCGTTTTGTTACGAACCTGTCCATTACGGCTTGAAAAGAAAATTGCCGACTTGCGGAGGTTTGATGTCTGATATACGAGCCACGTCATTTTGGTTGCAGCGAGAAGAATTTCGTCTTTAAAATGGATATAAAACTGATTTGATATGAAAAATGCATTGATGTTTGAAATAAAATCTTTCGTTTAATATGACATAGATAAGTGGAAAGAAACGTTTTTAAATAATACTGAACATTTTTTATACTTTTTCTGTAATAAGTATTGTAGCAATTTTCCCACGAAAAGAGATGTAGCATTTCTGTTCCCAGGGGAAAAGAACGTTCATTATTTAATAAGTGCATAATAACAACCTATCATGTATGAAAATTGAACGCGAAACACATATTATAATTTGATATTAGGATTTACTTTATAAGATAATGTGTATAAATAAAACCTCATCGAATTAATCTTGATGAGGTTTTATTCATAGCGATGAATTATTCTTTACGAATTACGATTTATGGCTTTCTACTCTCCTGTTTCTTTCCGAAATGTTATATAAGTATGAAATTCGAAGACGTAACTTTTATGCTTCTTCATTGGAGCAACAGCCCCTTGGTAGGATAAGGACGAATGTCTTCTGGCAAACTTCTAGACAGGAGATGTTTGCTTATTACGGTGTAGCGTTTTCAGCCCTACATCAAATGCTCTACAGTCTCTTCAGACCGGCACCTACGGTTTAAAGTGGATTACGAATCACTACAAAGATCCATGTCACCGCCGGGACACGAATCCTGCGGTACCGAACGCCAGAACGCTAATCACTCAGCCATCAGGCCCGTTGAATGCGTAACACGTACTAAAATTTGAAAATAGAATTTACTTTTTTTTACCTAAAATGTGCACGTATAAAAACCATTTCTTTTAATCCAATTTATAAGTTCTGTAAATTAATTATTTACCGTATTCCTCGAAACAATATATATTTTAAATTACATATCTTATATCCTGAATGGTCTAGTGGCTAGAGCTCTAGCGCTCGGTGCCACTAGTTTCGGGTTCAGGTCCCGGCGGTGATATGGATGTTTGTAGTGGTTCAAAATACACTTTAAGCCGTAAGTACGGGTCTTATATGATGACTGTTGGTCGTAGAGCTGACAACGTCTTGAAATCTACTAGTAGGTAGATGGCCTTGGCCCGTACTGGGCTGTTGCGCCGATGATGATGAGGTGGAAAGAGAAAAAAAATTGAATTCTTGAAGGGGTGAATTAATCTTTGCGAATCGCGATTTATGACTTTCTATTCTCCTATTTTTCTCTGAAGTTTCACATAAGTATGAAATTTGAATGTAATTCTTCTTCCTTGGCGGAGCGGCCTGACGGCCAATGGACTGTGCTCTGGCCTTTGGACCCATGAGCTTCAAGTTTGAATTTGAATGGTATGAATGTTTGTGAGGGGTTCGAAATCCTGGTTAACTGTAGGTTCTAGGCTAATTAGCCAACAGTGCGCACAAAATGCCTGTAGAGAGACAAACCCGAAATTAAAAAAACTTCATTAGTGTGATAGTTCCATGTTGGGCCAACGCCGTCTGCCTATCGGTAGTTTTCGAGAAAGGAGATGTTGTCTATTTACGGGGTGGGATTGTCAGCCTAACGCTCTAAAGTTAAGTTATAAGTAAAGTTAACCGTTACAAACATCCATCGCACCGACGGTACTCGAACCCGTTACCTGTGCAACCGAACGGAAGAGTGTTAGTCACTTGACCATCAAGCCCCTTGAATACGTAATGTATAAAAATTTGAGAATATAATTTTTTTTACCTAAAATGTGCATTTTTATAAACCCTTTCTTTTAATCCAATTCAAAAGTTCTGTCAATTAATATTTATGTATCATAAAATTACTATATAACATTATAATTTTAAATGCACTAAGTACTACGATGTACAGTTATAATTTTAAATAGAATCATTTACAGTTTTGAATATAACAAACTTCAGAATGTAAAAAAAAATATTATCAGGCTTATTTTCCTTACAAAATATTTATTAAGTTTTCAAGCAGTCCTTGCTTTGCGAATATATTATGAAAAATAAAAGAAAACCTCCCCTATCTCTTTTCAAAATAACTGTTCGTTATTTGAAATTTGATGGACAAATGCACGGTGTGAAGCATTTCGAAACTGGATTCTTCCCCAAGTTAATGGCTCCTGCTACCGGCGTTCCGACGTGCTTACGGTTGGCAGGTGATTTGGAGTTATGTAATGCGAAATTGACGTTCCTCTCAAGAGATGCTTTAAACATCTATGTGCAAGGGATCTGACACCGTTTTGTTAGGAACCTGTCCATTACGGGTTGAAAAGTGAATTGCCGACTTGCGGAGGTTTGATGTCTGATATTCGAGCTACGTCATTCATTTTGGTTGCAGCGACAAAAATTTCGTAAGAGTTTAAAATGGATATAAAACTGATTTGATATGAAAAATGCATTGATGTTTGAAGTAAAATTTTTCATTTAATATGAATTAGGTAAGTAGAAAGAAATAAAACAATTGAATTTTGAAGAGCTGAATTAATCTTTGCGAATCGCGATTTATGACATTCTATTCTCCTATTTCTTTCTGAACTGGCACATAAGTATGGAATTTGAATGCGATTCTTTTTCATTGGCGGAGCTGCCTGACGGCCAATTGTCTATTGCTCCGGCCTTTGGACCCCTCGGCTTCAAGTTTGAATCCTGGCGGTGGCATGAATGTTTGTGAGTATTTCGTATTCCACATTAAACTAACTGTAGGTCCCGGTCTGTTTAGCCTAAAGTGTGCACAAGATGACTGTAGAGCGACAAGCCCGAAACTAAAAAAACTTCATTGGCGCGATAGCCCCATGGTGGGCAAACGCCGTCTGCCTATTGGTAGTTTTCGAGACAGGAGATGTTGTCTTTTTACGGGGTGGTTTTGTCGGCCCAACGCTCTAAAGTAAAGTTAACCTTTACAAACACCAATGTTACCGCCGGTACTCGAACCCGTTACCTGTGGCTCCGAACGGAGGAGCGCTAGTTAGTAGACCATCAGGCCCCTTGAATACGTAATGTATGACAATTTGAGAACATTTTTTTTTTTACCTAAGATGTGCATGTATAAAAATCCTTTCTTTTAATCCAATTCAGAAGTTCTGTAAATTAATATTTATTTATCGTATTCTTCAAAGCACTGTATATAAAGCATTACATTATGATTTTAAATGCACTTAAGTACTACGATGCCCAGTTAAAATTTCAAATAGAATCATTTACAGTTTTGAATACAGCAAACTTAGATTGGAAAAAAAAAAATTATCAGGCTTATTTTCTTTACACACCATTTTATTAAGTTTTCCAGCAGTACTTGCCTTGCGAATATATTTAGAAAAATAAAAAGAAAACCTCCCCTATCTCTTTTCAAAATAACTGTTCGTTATTTGAAATTTGATGGACACATGCATGGTGTGTAGCATTTCGAGACGGGATTCTTCCACGAGATAATGCTCCTGTTACCGGCGTTCCTATGTGCTTACGGGTCGCAGGTAATTTGCGGTAAACATTCATGTGCAATGGATCTGACACCGTTTTGTTAGGAACCTGTCCATTACGGGTTGAAAAGAAAATGGCCAACTTGCAGGAGTTTGATGTCTGATAGTCGAGTCACGTCACTCACTTTGGTTGAAGCTAGAAGAATTCTGTAAGACTTTAAAATGGATATAAAACTGATCAGATATGAAAAATTTATTGATGTGTTAAATAAAAGTTTTCGTTTAATAGGAAACAGGTAAAGAAAAAAATTGAATAATACTGACATTTTTTATTCTTTTTACTATAATAAGTATTATTACAGTAACGAGATTATGTCTATATCTATCTATCTCTCTCTCTATATATAAAAGGTATGCAAATATCTCTTTCCTAGGAGAGGAGATATAGCATTTCTGTTTCTAAGGGAAAAGTCTATGTATTCTTTAACAACTGCCTAATAACAACCTATCACTCAAATCTGACAGCAGATAAGCAGTATCGTGGATTGCATACATACATGTGTTTTGCAACACATGTATGTAATATGCAAAAATTATGCATATAGTATACATATAGTAATATTACATTATATGTATTACATGTATGTGTTTTACAAAACATATAAATATAATATAATAAATATAATGTGTAATATAAATATCCACAACATTGCTTATCTGCTGTCAGATTTCAGTGATAGGTTGTTATTAGGCAGTTGTTAAAGAATATACATTCCTTTACCCTGGTAACAGAAATGCTTTATCTCTTCTCATGGAAAAACTGCTACAGCATGTGCCATTGTTAAGACAGTTCGAAAACTCTGAAGAGTTTCAGGAATTGTGTTAAGTTTAGAAATACATTTCTTTAGAGCATTCCAGAAATGCTCAAACGGGTTAATATATTGCACGGACAATGAATTGCTTACAAATGTAATTCTCCACCAACTGAGTCTAACATTATCATCTTTCAGGATGAAGTAATCACCTTGAAGTGCAGGATGAAGTAATCACCTTGAAGTGCAGGATGAAGTAATCACCTTGAAGTGCAGGATGAAGTAATCACCTTGAAGTGAAGGATGAAGTAATTCACTTACATAGGAACGAACAATTTGAATATAGAGTAGTAAGTATTAAGTATTGAGTAGTGATGGTGTCTCTTGGGATGATATGCAAGTCAATGCAAACTTTCACACAAATACCTCTTTCCACACATACACTGGACCCACCAATGCGTCTTTTTCATGGTTATAATTGGGATAATAATGATTTACCTTACACCTTGCACAATCTTCCTGAATCCCTTTGCAAATAAGCCTCCATTAATTATTTCTCCTACAGACATTTATACGTGCCTAATTTAATGTTTCAATTCGATGATGTGGTATGAGGGGTACACATAATGCAGGAAGTCTTGCATAAATAATCTTCCTTCTTAAGCCTTCGATCTGATTTGGATGCCAAGTTCAGCCTCTTACGTTGATTCTATTTTTAATGCATTCTACAGTCTATTAATTAAAAAAGAACTCACATAAAGCCATTTTGCTGTATAGGATTAACTCTGGTCTTCTTCTATTCTCTCCACAGATCAATATCGTAGTTTTTCAGATAATAAATGTCGAGTACTGATATGGAAAACATGGCTATCTCTAAATTTGCAATGCATTTACTATTTGTAGAAGCTTGCATATCCTATACTGAAGCAGCAGCAATATTTATGCGTACTGCATGATTTTTCTGAAAAATGTACTTTTTTTGTAATTTAATTGCAATTTTGTTGATTTTTTTCTTAATTTTTTGAAATCAATGTATAAATGTGCTTGATTTAGATTATCCTTCATATTTTAACTATTATTTTCTTTACTGCGTAATACTTTCAATATATTTAACTAATGCATGATAATATACTATATTAATGCATGATCAATTAATATATTATATTACCGCATGATCTATTTATAATATAATGCTTTTGAATTAACTTAGTTGGCATTGTTACGACAGTTCGAAAATCCTAACTAATTTTAGGAGTTGTGTTAAGTTTAAAAGTACGTTTCCTTAGAGATTCCAGACATGTTCAAACGGGTTCATATATTGCCCATGTATTAGATTCCTCACGAAGATAACTCTCCACAACCGAGTCTAATATTACCATCTTGTAGGATGAAGTTGTCATCAACTACATAGGGACAAACAATTTGAATAAGAATGTCTTTTCTATATAAATGAGTAGCAATGGTGTCTCTTGGGATGATATGCAAGTCAATTTCTACCGTCCACAGAAGAACCTCTCCACACATACACTGGACCATCCAAATGTTTAATTATGAAATTATGCTTTTTTCTTCCTGCTAAATTTTAAATTAAAGAAATTACTGAAATTAATTATTATAAATTACAGAATTGGATTACTTCTTTACTATCATTGCCTATTTATTGCTGTTAGCAGAGTATAGTTTCTAAATTCTCTTATACAAAATTTAGAACTCCGAAATTTCATTTATCAAATTAGCTATTATAGTATAAATCAATTTGGCATGGTGGTGGTTGTTATGTATTGCTCATTACTTATTAACATTTTTGTTTACTTTCAAATTTTATAATTGATGAGTGGTCATTCCCCTCAAATGGGGTGGTCTGATGGCCAATTGGCTAGAGCTCTGACCGTTGGTGCTTCAGGTTCGAATTCTGGTGGAGGCATAAATGTTTTTTAGTGGTTCGAAATCCCCGTTAAGCTGTAAGTTCCGGTGTAATTAGCACAAAGTATGTAAAAAGGGATCCTAGAGCAACAAACAAAACTAAACTTCAAATGTGATACAGGAAAACAAAAATTTGGTCATCCCTGATTATACAGGAAATTCGGACAATATTGCATAAAATTCTAGCTCGGAGCATCTAAAAGTTGTTAAGAGTGTACAGTTTTCGAAAAAAGTGCCAAAGAAAAAGTATAATGTCATTTCAAATGCATGGAAAATGAGCTTTACTAGAAACAGGAATGGCGATATTTGCACATGATAAGTTATTCACACAGGAAGATGCAGACAATGATTGAGGAGTGTATCCTACTGTTCATATTGAGACATGTATAGTGGCTAATTAGAGATGCTCCATCAGCCTTCTGACCAAAACAAATGAAGACAGCATACAGACAGACGACAAAGTCATGTTTCGTAATGACTACAGTTCGATATATTAATTCCTTCAGATGTCTCCTCAGATCTTGATCGAAACTATACTATGTTTCCATAGGAAACATCTGTTGATCATGATTGACGATAACAGCTGTTCATCTGCAAAACAAACAAGTTCCCCTCATTTATTGTGGGAAATGTTATTATCATTTATTATTCCTTTCCCTAAATCTGGAACCTAGGAATTTAAATTTTTGTTCTTATTTTATTAAACCTTTTTGTTTCTGCTCCGTTTTAATGTTCATATATTGTCGCTTTTCTTTCACATTTTTCTTGAAAACTATGCATTTTAGAAGTGTGGTTCAATAGTCAAGTTTTGTGCACTCCGATAGATTCTCGTCCTACACTGTTTATACAATATTATCATATACCTTGAATTATCAACGAATATGATTTATAGATAAAATATTTTCCCATTTTGCCATGTAGTTTTGATTTTGGTCATTTAGTTTTGAATTTGGTCATGTAGTTTGTCAGGTAGTTTTGATTTTGGTCATGTAGTTTGTCAGGTAGTTTTGATTTTGTTCATGTAGTTTGTCAGGTAGTTTTGATTTTGTTCATGTAGTTTGTCATGCAGATTTGATTTTGGTCATGTAGTTTTGGTGATATATTAGTTTTGGTTTGGGTCACATGTTTCATGTAGCTTTTTGGTCATGTAGTTTTGGTTTTGATGATATAGTTTTGGTTTTAGTCACGTTTTTCATATAGCTTTTGGTTTTGGTCACGTTTGTCGTGTTGTTTTGCTTTTGGTCAAGTAGTTTGTCATGTTTTGGTTTTGGTCTCGTAGTCTGTCATGTAGTTTTGGTTTTGTTTGTCCCTCTACAGTCATCTTTTGCACACTTTGGGTTAATTAAACCCGGTAGTAGTAGGTTACGAACCACTAACAAACATCCATGCCACCTGCAGGATTCGAACCTGAAACCTGTTTTATTTTGTCATGTAGATGATGAAATTCTAACGACTTGATAAATATAGTTATAGTAATTAAATTCAATCCTTGGAGGTTATATACCAGGATTAAAATAAGTTTTGATTTAATTAAAGGAAGCATAAGAAAATAAAGATTTCAGAACAACAAAAATGCCCTCTTTTAATAAGATTAGAAATGTTTTATTTTTTTACAATAAAAAATACACCTGAGCCATTAATTGATTCAAATTCATAGAACTGCCATAATGATATTTTAAATCACTTTAAGTTTTGATCCCATTTAGTTTAATGGTGGCCATTTTAAATCTGTTTTTGAAAAAATTATTACGAATCTACAGACTTCGAACCCCCGTTATTCACTCTGTAGCGTAAAATATCACCCGCATCTATTCTGCATATCTTATTTCATTTTCGCATAACTCACGTTTCCAATATGTTTTTCCAATTTTGTTTTTCTCGAGAAACTGCATTAGATTTTCGTTTATTTCTTCGAAAAAACAGGAAGAAAAAAAAAATATGTACATGGTGCTCCGATATAAAATGTAAATCGAAAACGTGGGTGTAAGTATCGTTATTTTCAAAATTCTTTCGCAAGTTATATATTGTCGAGATGGTTTTGCGGCTCGATGTGACAAAAATGAAATTTATTTTCATTTCGAATGATGTGTAAATGCAAACGAAATAAACTGACAACAGGGTTTTGAGATAGAATAAGATTTAAAAGCAAGCCCTCAAAATAAAGTAAACAACAGTGCTTACTGTTGTTATTGATGTTTAAAATTCAAAATAATATCTCAATAAAATCTTTACAGTTAATTTTTAACATATGTGACTTTCTCAGGTATGAGTTGTTTTTTTAAAAGTTCAGAAAGCAAAACCAAACAATGTCATAAGGTTCTCGTTTATATTTGCCTGCTTTGAAAATTTATAAACTGAATTTAATTAACAAATTATAAGTGAAATTAAATGAGATTTTGTAGTTTGTCATGTAGGTTTGGGTTTGGTCATGTAGTTTGTCATGCAAGTTTAGTTTTGGTCATGTAGGTTTAATTTTGGTCATGTAGGTTTAATTTTGGTCATGTAGGTTTAATTTTGGTCATGTAGTTTGTCATGTAGGTTTAGTTTTGGTCATGCAGTTTGTCATGTAGGTTTAGTTTTGGTCATGCAGTTTGTCATGTAGGTTTAGTTTTTGGTCATGCAGTTTGTCATGTAGGCTTAGTTTCGGTCATGCAGTTTGTCATGTAGGTTAGTTTCGGTCATGCAGTTTGTCATGAAGGTTTAGTTTCGGTCATGCAGTTTGTCATGAAGGTTTAGTTTCGGTCATGCAGTTTGTCATGTAGGTTTAGTTTCGGTCATGCAGTTTGTCATGAAGGTTTAGTTTTGGTCATGCAGTTTGTCATGTAGGTTTAGTTTTGGTCATGCAGTTTGTCATGTAGGTTTAGTTTTGGTCATGCAGTTTGTCATGTAGGTTTAGTTTCGGTCATGCAGTTTGTCATGTAGGTTTAGTTTCGGTCATGCAGTTTGTCATGTAGGTTTAGTTTCGGTCATGCAGTTTGTCATGTAGGTTTAGTTTCGGTCATGCAGTTTGTCATGTAGGTTTAGTTTCGGTCATGCAGTTTGTCATGTAGGTTTAGTTTCGGTCATGCAGTTTGTCATGTAGGTTTAGTTTCGGTCATGCAGTTTGTCATGTAGGTTTAGTTTCGGTCATGCAGTTTGTCATGTAGGTTTAGTTTCGGTCATGCAGTTTGTCATGTAGGTTTAGTTTTGGTCATGCAGTTTGTCATGTAGGTTTAGTTTTGGTCATGCAGTTTGTCATGTAGGTTTAGTTTTGGTCATGCAGTTTGTCATGTAGGTTAGTTTTGGTCATGCAGTTTGTCATGTAGGTTTAGTTTTGGTCATGCAGTTTGTCATGTAGGTTTAGTTTTGGTCATGCAGTTTGTCATGTAGGTTTAGTTTCGGTCATGCAGTTTGTCATGTAGGTTTAGTTTCGGTCATGCAGTTTGTCATGTAGGTTTAGTTTTGGTCATGCAGTTTGTCATGTAGGTTTAGTTTCGGTCATGCAGTTTGTCATGAAGGTTTAGTTTCGGTCATGCAGTTTGTCATGAAGGTTTAGTTTTGGTCATGCAGTTTGTCATGTAGGTTTAGTTTTGGTCATGCAGTTTGTCATGTAGGTTTAGTTTTGGTCATGCAGTTTGTCATGTAGGTTTAGTTTTGGTCATGCAGTTTGTCATGTAGGTTTAGTTTTGGTCATGCAGTTTGTCATGTAGGTTTAGTTTTGGTCATGCAGTTTGTCATGTAGGTTTAGTTTCGGTCATGCAGTTTGTCATGTAGGTTTAGTTTTGGTCATGCAGTTTGTCATGTAGGTTTAGTTTCGGTCATGCAGTTTGTCATGTAGGTTTAGTTTCGGTCATGCAGTTTGTCATGAAGGTTTAGTTTTGGTCATGCAGTTTGTCATGTAGGTTTAGTTTTGGTCATGCAGTTTGTCATGTAGGTTTAGTTTCGGTCATGCAGTTTGTCATGTAGGTTTAGTTTCGGTCATGCAGTTTGTCATGTAGGTTTAGTTTTGGTCATGCAGTTTGTCATGTAGGTTTAGTTTCTGGTCATGCAGTTTGTCATGTAGGTTTAGTTTCGGTCATGCAGTTTGTCATGTAGGTTTAGTTTCGGTCATGCAGTTTGTCATGTAGGTTTAGTTTCGGTCATGCAGTTTGTCATGTAGGTTTAGTTTCGGTCATGCAGTTTGTCATGTAGGTTTAGTTTCGGTCATGCAGTTTGTCATGTAGGTTTAGTTTCGGTCATGCAGTTTGTCATGTAGGTTTAGTTTCGGTCATGCAGTTTGTCATGTAGGTTTAGTTTCGGTCATGCAGTTTGTCATGTAGGTTTAGTTTCGGTCATGCAGTTTGTCATGTAGGTTTAGTTTCGGTCATGCAGTTTGTCATGTAGGTTTAGTTTTGGTCATGCAGTTTGTCATGTAGGTTTAGTTTTGGTCATGCAGTTTGTCATGTAGGTTTAGTTTTGGTCATGCAGTTTGTCATGTAGGTTTAGTTTTGGTCATGTTTTCATGGTCATGCAGTTTGTCATGTAGGTTTAGTTTTGGTCATGCAGTTTGTCATGTAGGTTTAGTTTTGGTCATGCAGTTTGTCATGTAGGTTTAGTTTCGGTCATGCAGTTTGTCATGTAGGTTTAGTTTCGGTCATGCAGTTTGTCATGTAGGTTTAGTTTCGGTCATGCAGTTTGTCATGTAGGTTTAGTTTTTGGTCATGCAGTTTGTCATGTAGGTTTAGTTTTGGTCATGCAGTTTGTCATGTAGGTTAATTTTGGTCATGCAGTTTGTCATGTAGGTTTAGTTTTGGTCATGCAGTTTGTCATGTAGGTTTAGTTTTTGGTCATGCAGTTTGTCATGTAGGTTTAGTTTTGGTCATGCAGTTTGTCATGTAGGTTTAGTTTCGGTCATGCAGTTTGTCATGTAGGTTTAGTTTCGGTCATGTAGTTTGTCATGTAGGTTTAGTTTTGGTCATGCAGTTTGTCATGTAGGTTTAGTTTTGGTCATGTAGGTTTGGTTTCGGTCATGTAGATTGTCATGTAGGTTTGGTTTCGGTCATGTAGATTGTCATGTAGGTTTGGTTTCGGTCATGTAGATTGTCATGTAGGTTTGGTTTCGGTCATGTAGATTGTCATGTAGGTTTGGTTTCGGTCATGTAGATTGTCATGTAGGTTTGGTTTCGGTCATGTAGATTGTCATGTAGGTTTGGTTTCGGTCATGTAGATTGTCATGTAGTTTTGGTTTCGGTCATGTAGATTGTCATGTAGGTTTGGTTTCGGTCATGTAGATTGTCATGTAGGTTTGGTTTCGGTCATGTAGATTGTCATGTAGGTTTGGTTTCGGTCATGTAGATTGTCATGTAGGTTTGGTTTCGGTCATGTAGATTGTCATGTAGGTTTGGTTTCGGTCATGTAGATTGTCATGTAGGTTTGGTTTCGGTCATGTAGATTGTCATGTAGGTTTGGTTTTCGGTCATGTAGATTGTCATGTAGGTTTGGTTTCGGTCATGTAGATTGTCATGTAGGTTTGGTTTCGGTCATGTAGATTGTCATGTAGGTTTGGTTTCGGTCATGTAGATTGTCATGTAGGTTTGGTTTCGGTCATGTAGATTGTCATGTAGGTTTGGTTTTGGTCATGTAGATTGTCATGTAGGTTTGGTTTTGGTCATGTAGATTGTCATGTAGGTTTGGTTTTGGTCATGTAGAATGTCATGTATGTTTGGTTTTGGTCATGTAGATTGTCATGTAGGTTTGGTTTTTGGTCATGTAGATTGTCATGTAGGTTTGGTTTTGGTCATGTAGATTGTCATGTAGGTTTGGTTTTGGTCATGTAGATTGTCATGTAGGTTTGGTTTTGGTCATGTAGATTGTCATGTAGGTTTGGTTTTGGTCATGTAGATTGTCATGTAGGTTTGGTTTTGGTCATGTAGATTGTCATGTAGGTTTGGTTTTGGTCATGTAGATTGTCATGTAGGTTTGGTTTCGGTTTTGTTTGTCACTCTGTGGTCATCTTTTTCACACTTTAAGCTAATTAGACCGTGATCTACAATTTAAAGTGGAACCAATAGCAAACATCCATACCACCGCCAGGATTCGTACGTAAAGGCTGTGGTTTTTTTTGTCATGTATATAGTGAAATTCGAAATACTTGGTAAATATGAAATAGTTATATAACTTCAATCACTGGAGGTTAATTAACAGAATTAAAATAATTTTTGAGTTAATTAAAGGAAGAATAAGAAAATAAAGATTTGAGAACACCGACAGCCTCCTTTGAAAGGTTAGAAATATTTTAGTTTTTTTTACAATAAAGGGTGCATCTGAGCCATTAATTGAGTCAAATTCATAGATGCCACAGTTATATTTTAAATCATCATAAGTTTTGGTCTCATTTAGTTTAATAGTGACCGATTTAAATCTGTTTTTGAAAAAGTTATTACGAACCTACAGAAATCTTCGAACCCCCGTTATTCACTCTGTAGCGTAAAATATCACCCGCATCTATTCTGCATATCTTATTTCATTTTCGCATAACTCACGTTTCCAATATCTTTTTCCAATTTTGTTTTTCTCGAGAAACTGTATTAGATTTTTGCTTATTTCTTCGAATAAATAGGAAGAAAAAATATATATATGGTGCTCCGATATAAAATATAAATCGAAAATGTGGGTGTAAGTATCGTTATTTTCAAAATTCTTTCGCAAGTTATATAATGTCGAGATGGTTTTGCGGTTCGATGTGACAAAAATGCAATTTATTTTCATTTCGTATGATGTGAAAATGCAAACGAAATAAACTGACAATAGTGTTTTGAGATAGAATGATATTTAAAAGCAAACCCTCACAATAAAGTAAACAATACGTACTTTATATTGTTGGTGTTTAAAATTCAAAAGAGTACAATAAAATGTTTACAGTTATTTTTAACATGTATGATTTTTTTCAGTTATACGTTGATTTTTTTAAAGGTTCTGCCCCAAAGCAAAATAAAATAATGTTATAGGATTTTAGTTTATATTTGCCTGCTTTGAAAATTTATAAGCTTAATTTAATTAACAAATTATAGGCAAAACTAAATGATATTTTGTAGTTTGTCATGTAGGTTTGGTTTTTGTCATGTAGGTTTGGTTTTTGTCATGTAGGTTTGGTTTTAGTCATGTAGGTTTCGGTTTGGTCCTGTAGTTTGTCATGTAGATTTGGTTTTTGTCATGTAGATTTGGTATTTGTCATGTAGATTTGGTTTTTGTCATGTAGATTTGGTTTTTGTCATGTAGATTTGGTTTTTGTCATGTAGATTTGGTTTTTGTCATGTAGATTTGGTTTTTGTCATGTAGATTTGGTTTTTGTCATGTAGGTTTCTGTTTTAGTCATGTAGGTTTCGGTTTGGTCCTGTAGTTTGTCATGTAGATTTGGTTTTTGTCATGTAGGTTTGGTTTTTGTCATGTAGGTTTCGTTTTAGTCATGTAGGTTTCGGTTTGGTCCTGTAGTTTGTCATGTAGATTTGGTTTTTGTCATGTAGGTTTCGGTTTGGTCCTGTAGTTTGTCATGTAGGTTTGGTTTTTGTCATGTAGGTTTCGTTTTAGTCATGTAGGTTTCGGTTTGGTCCTGTAGTTTGTCATGTAGATTTGGTTTTTGTCATGTAGGTTTCGTTTTAGTCATGTAGGTTTCGGTTTGGTCCTGTAGTTTGTCATGTAGGTTTCGGTTTGGTCCTGTAGTTTGTCATGTAGGTTTGGTTTTTGTCATGTTGGTTTGGTTTTTGTCATGTAGGTTTGGTTTTTGTCATGTAGGTTTGGTTTTTGTCATGTAGGTTTCGTTTTAGTCATGTAGGTTTCGGTTTGGTCCTGTAGTTTGTCATGTAGGTTTGGTTTTTGTCATGTAGGTTTCGTTTTTAGTCATGTAGGTTTCGGTTTGGTCCTGTAGTTTGTCATGTAGGTTTGGTTTTTGTCATGTAGGTTTGGTTTTTGTCATGCAGGTTTCGTTTTAGTCATGTAGGTTTCGGTTTGGTCCTGTAGTTTGTCATGTAGATTTGGTTTTTGTCATGTAGGTTTCGGTTTGGTCCTGTAGTTTGTCATGTAGGTTTGGTTTTTGTCATGTAGGTTTGGTTTTTGTCATGTAGGTTTCGTTTTAGTCATGTAGGTTTCGGTTTGGTCCTGTAGTTTGTCATGTAGATTTGGTTTTGGTCATATAGTTTTGATTTTGGCCATGTAGTTTTGGTTTTGGACATGTGATTTGTCATGTAGTTTTAGTTTTGGCTTTGTTTTTCACTCTACGGTCATTTTTTTCACACTTTGGGCTAGTTCGACCGGGACCTAGAGTTTAAAGTGGATTCCGTACCACTCACAAACATCCCTGCCATCGCTAGGATTCGTACGTAAAGGCTGGTTTTTTTTTGTCATGCAGATAATGAAATTCTAATGATTTGATAAATATGGAATAGTTATTAAATTTAATTCTTGGAGGTTAAATGCTAGAATTAAAATAATTTTTGATTTAATTAAAGAAAATAAAGACTTGAGGCCACGGGGCCCCTTTTGGAAAGATTAGAAATTATTTAGTTTTTTTACAATAAAAAATGCATCTGAACCATTAATTGAGTCAAATTCATAGAATTGCCACAGTAATATTTTAAATATCACCATAAGTTTTGATACCATTTAGTTTAATAGTGACCGATTTAAATCTGTTTTTGAAAAAGTTATTACCAATCTACAAAAGACTTCGAACCCCCGTTATTTATTCCGTAGCGTAAAATATCACCCGCATCTATTCTGCATATCTTATTTCATTTTCGCATAACTCACGTTTCCAATATCTTTTTCCAATTTTGTTTTTCTCGAGAAACTGCATTAGATTTTCGTTTATTTCTTCGAATATCAAGAAGAAAAATATATATATCCATATACATGGTGCTCCGATGTAAAATGTAAATCGAAAACATGGGTGTAAGTATCGTTATTTTCAAAATTCTTTCGCAAGTTATATATTGTCGAGATGGTTTTGCGGCTCGATGTGACAAAAATGAAATTTATTTTCATTTCGAATGATGTGTAAATGCAAACGAAATAAACAGATAACAGTGTTTTCAGATAGAATAAGATTTAAGAGTAAATCTTCAAAATAAAGTAAACAATAATGCTTACTTTATATTGTTGATGTTTAAAATTCAAAAGTGTTCAATACAGTTATTTTTAAGATGGCCTTTTCATTTATATGTTGATTTTTTAAAGGTCCTGTGCGAAGGCAAAATTAAATAATATAAAATTATTTTCGTTTATATATGCCTGCTTTGAAAATTTTTAAGCTTAATTTAGTTAACAAATTATAATCGATATTAAGTGAGATGTTTAAATGTTTTTTTTAAAGATAATAGGAGAATGTATTTGATTGAAGTAAAGGATACTATTTTTCACACAAGTTTACAAATGTAGAAATAATACTAGGCGATTATATAAGAAGTAAGTCTCGTTATTACAATTACTGATTTTTATATAAATCAGCAATTATAATAAACATAATTACTTCTTATTATTACTTAAGAAGGGCGAAAGTTCAAAATTCTGAAAGATTAAAACTGAAATAAATCAATAAATCATATACATTTTTTTTAAATAATCATATGAATATAAACTATTAATTTTGGAAACATTTTAAATTTAAAAAAAAAAAAAAAAAAAAAAAAATTATATATATATATATATATATATATATATATTTGTTATTTGAATGTTTTGAAAAATAGAACAAAACCTGTATATTATTTAACTAATCAATATTATTATTAAGGGGCCTGAATGGCCGTCTGGCGCTCGGTACCACAGGTCCCGGCGGTGCCATGGTTGCTTGCAGTGGTTCGGAATCCACTTTAAAAAGTAGTTCCCGGTCTAATAGGATTGTAGAGCGTTGCGAGGGCATTGTTATTCCGCGTCCGTAGCTTATCTTCAAGTTACACGCGCCCCCTGGGTAATGCAAAGTGAGTACGTCTGTGCAGCACTTGCCTTAAGGCATCTAAGACGTCCATGTCTGTGTTTGCCAGCTGAATTAGAAATAAAAAAAAAAATTATTATTATTTCTAAAGAACAAAAATTCGTTAATTTTTAAGAAATCCCTTTTAAAAGAATTCGAAGAAAAAATAGGCACATGAATCATCTCTTTTATAAAACATTTTATCATTAAGATTTTAATAAAATTGTTTACAGTAAATTTATTTGCCAAAAAAAGTTTTTCTTGTCTATATATATTATTTATTTAATTTTTTCAGAAAAGAATACATTTACTACAAACAGCAAGTTGTTTCGTTCTATTTCTTGAAGTTTCAGACATTTCCATAATCTGCAATATATAAATATCAAATATATGTGTCTCATATGTAAAAGTTTTTAGTTTTGTGGTTCGGAAAAAAACAACTTCTTTGTTCCTACAAAGCTTTTAAAGTAAAAATAAAATAGAAATTCTTCCACTGCATAAACAAATAAACAATCTTTGGAGGGGTTCCAAGATCTAAAAGAATATCTAAAAGGCTCTAAATCCGCTTGATTAAAATTTCTATTAAGAATATGAAGTTGCTTTCTACAACACCAGCAGTGTGATTTTTTATTTCCATGTTGTGAAAACAGTAACGGATTTTTAACTGATTTGCCAAGGTAAAAAGTTTTTGGAATCATAATAATTTAAATCAGGAATGTCCAGTTAGCAGCCCAATGTAACCAGGTATGAAATCTCAAATTTCCTTAAAATATTAAGATTTGTATGTGCTAATTACATTTTTTTCTGAAATTTTGTTGTTGTTTCTTATCCCATTTGGTAGACAGCAACATCTGGACCAAGTCCAAGAACCCGTATCGTCTCATGGGAGGAGGGAAGGGAGGGGGAGGCAGCTTCTGTTGTGATGGAGCATCCATAGGTAGAAGTCTGATTTGGCTCCGTGACGCTGAAGAAGGAGAGCTGTGCTCACGAGAGGACTTTCAGGGGCAACTACCCCGCATTTACGTATCGTATGAGAGATAACTCATCAGAAAACTCCTGGGAAACGGGTAACGACGCAAGATGCTGAACATCGCAAACACCATAGAGTTTCCTCGTTTTTTGAAGCAGTGTCTACAACAAAGCTGCCAGCGGATTGAATTTCCGCCCTAATGCTCACCAGCGAGCCACTGAGCATTGCCACTCAGCAACGAGTAGTGATTTTAAACTTTTATTTCTTTAAAATGAATGAAATTAACAAAGGTTTTATTTAAATATTGAACCACGTTTCCTATTTTAATTTCCGAGTTATTTCTTACTTCACTGATTAAGACCTCGATCTTGCTACAGGTCTTAAAATTATTTTGTTTTAGAAAGAAATAAAATATTATTATGTTTTAACTGTTTTGCACTTCTGTTATCGTAAATATTTCAGACTGTCCCATTTTTCTTTTTTAATTAACCACTATCGATAAGTTGGATAATATTTTATGTAAGTTCCGAGTTAGAATTTCCATTTCAAAAGGTACCCAAGGAAGCTAAAAGTGGATGGCTCTATTTATATAGGGTGGCAAATGAAAGATTTGAAAAAGTCATAATTTGTTCTGTTTCAATCTTTTTTCTTTTCTTTAAATTTATTTTGTTGTAGATTGGCCTGATCAGGACTCTGTATACAAGAATATTTAACTTTCTGTCTAGGTAAGATGATCTTAATAGTTTTTGTAGTGCGTAATAGCACCGATTTCAGACATCATTTTCAATTCCTTCTATTAGCTCACACTCTCCCTATATATATCTTGTTCAAATTTTCAATCGTTCATAAAATACTTTTTATTCCTACACTCAAATTCAAATACATTTTTTTTGTACTTGTAGTGGAGGACACTGGATGTTAATACAGTTTTTTCAAATATTAATTCATTCATTAAATTTAATTAATTAATTATATTTTTTTTAGATTTAAGTTGCATGTATCTACCAATACATGGAGCCAGATAAACTTAAAAAAATGAATGAAAATTATTTATAAAGGACTTTCTGAAATATAGTGAAAAAAAAGTAGGAATTGAACTTAAATTTTTTTTATATTACTTGTTTGTAGTCAATTTAAACTCCAAGGGGAATACGGAGGGTAAAAAGACCCTAAGCGAATATGCGTTTAAGGTAATCTTTTCAATATTTGTCGTATAATTGTGCCTTGTGTTTTATGTGTTGCAGTTGTGCAGTGTTATCTTTGCAATTTTAATAGGTATGATAGCTAAACATTCGTACATTATTATTTAACAAATAATAATTCAGTTTCAACCATGAAACAACACTGAATCAAGACCACATGCATATCCGGCCCTAACTTTTACTCATATGTTACAGTAATGGCTTTTAAATTTTGTTAAACTAAAACCAAAAACAAACATAAAAATACGGTTAACTACTTATTTGATCATTTTACTTTATATATATTAAAATATTTTGAGTCTTTCGTAACTTTTACCTTATTAATCCATAAATAAAAAGAAAAAATTATAACAAAAAAACGGTTTTTTTCTGAATGTTTTCAAAAAGAGAATTTGATTACAGTTTTCTATATCGACGAATAATGCCATCGATACTCTACCAAGAAAATGAAATCTACGTTACTCTATTCACCTGTCGTTAGTTTTCCGCATAAAGTATGCCTTGAGTTTTTCTAATCTGCAGCGAAAGTTTGGTTAATAATTTAGTTTAAAAAAGGGTATGTTTTTGATTTTATTTCATCTTTTGAATTGATATTATCAAGCACTTTCTGCTTTGTGTTTGTTTTCAGAAACAGACCCGATAAAATATAGATTAGTGTTTTTAAACTTCTTGCATTAAGTTTTAAAGTGCAAAAAATAATATCAGACATTTGTAAAATAATTTCTTTTAGTGCCAACATGCGCCGCTGGTGAGCATGAGTGCCGAGGTTCAATCCACTGGCGTCTTTGTTGTAGACACTATTTCAAAAAACGAGGAGACTCGAGGGCGTTTGTGATATCAGCATATTGCCTCGTACGTTGGACTACATGGAGGAATTTTTCCGTTCTTTCTCCCATACGATACGCAAATGCGGGTTAATGAATGGATGGATACGCAAAGGAGATACGGATACGGATGGAGGGAAAGGAAGACAGCTTCTGTTGTGATGGAGCACCCGTAGGTAGAAGTCTGACTTGGCTCCATGTCGTTGAAGAAAAGGGCCCAGTGCATTCCAGAAGGGCTTCTTAGGGGAATTAAGAACTTTGCATGTCGTATGGGAGAAAACCTGGAAAAATCCATCAGGTAGTCCGATGAACAAGGCAAGAAGAACACAACTGCCATCGAGACTTCTCGCTTTTAAAAGAGTATCTACAACAAAGCAGCCAGCGGATTATACCTCAGCCCAAATATTTACTAGTGGCGCACGTTAACAGTGAGCAACGAGTCTGCTGGCAATTTCTAAAATGGTTGATTTTATAAGAATATGTTAACGAAATATTGTATATCTTAAACAATCATTTAATATACGTTGACATCATTGAATCAGTAATTGCATGAATATAACTCAGTTTGATAATTCATCATTATTGATTTAAGGAAATGAAATGCTAATATGCTATCACAAAATTTATTAATATTAATAACAAAGAAAAATATTATATGTATGAGACGCTAGAAATTAAATTCTGAAATCAATTTAAATATTTTGAGCTGCCTAATACAAATGGTTTTCATAATGATAAATGGTTTTTTTAGAATAGAATGAAATAAAGATTCATAAGTTTCAGTACTAGGCGTAATATAAAATATCATAAATCATTTTGGGGATCCAATAACGAATTATTTAAATTATTTACCAGTACAGACAATAAGGATATTGAGTTATTTTTAACCATTAATCTTCGCAGGATTTAAAACCGTAGCAATGATTTAAAAATAACCTAGTTCTATTATTATTTTTAAAATTCACTAGCATTGAATTGATTTCCCTATGGAATTGAAAACCAGACGCAGTATTCTCGTAATCCTGTTTTTATAACCATGTTTACGACATCGTCAAGTTGAAATATACCTACAATTTTACCCTTTTTTCCCTACAGTGCAATGAAGTCACACATTTTGCAAAGTCACATATTTTTAGAATTACAAGCTAAAAAAATCAGTTATCTCATGCAATATTTTAGAAGAATCAATACTTCATTTTTTGTGTGTAAAATAGGTAATGGCCAGCGAAATGCATCATTATATTATAATAAAAAAAATTAATGGTAAAACTATATGTAAGGAAATAAAGAAAATAAATATTATTTGATGATGAATTCAATTATATAATTTGATGTAACAAAAATTGAGGAAATTGTAATGATTGTAATTATGAAACTATTTTAAGATACTGGTCTAAATCTGAGGCGATCTGGTAGATGAATTTTCAGTTGGGTTTAAGAGACAGTGGCCTAGTTTGAAACCTGATAAGCGAAGCCGAATCAGAAATTCTTGTATATATGCTGCGAATGAGCACAATAAATCTTTAAGCGCGTATCACTCGTGTTTATTTCATTTCCTGCAATGGAAGTAAACTAACCTTGCCACTCAGAAATAAGTTTGTAACCGTGCTTCCTCCTACACACTAGCAAGAACTCTCCTTTAGACGTTCAGAAGAAATGGTCAGTAGGCTTCGAGACTCTCAACCGAGGGGAAGTACAGCTCAACTGCTCTCTCGTTGATAAACGCTTAGTTTATAATCTCTCATCCCGACAGGAAATATATTTAGAGCAACGCATTAGTTGGCCTACAGACACTCACCCTGACAGGGAGTATATGTCTCGCACCCTCACATAGCCGAGTTTCGGGTTTTCCACTTAAAAGTGAAGTCCTTCCAAGAATTTATAATTATAGATTCGAATATAGATTATAGATAAATCTATAATTATAGATGGCTCATCCGACAGCATGCGTCAGATACGCCATCCTGCGCATTCTGTCACAACTGTTAATTGAAGCCCGACTCGAGTCTCAGTGGTGACTCGTGGCTCAATGCGCCGCTGGTGAGCGTTAGGTAGGAGGTTCAATCCACGGACGGAATTGTTGTAGACATTATTTCAAAAAACAAAAACGTTCGATAGCGTTTGAGATGTTCAGCATCTTGCCGCTTTATTCGGACTACTTAGTGGGAATTTTCAGGGTTTTCTTTCGTACGATACCCACATGCGGGTAGTTCCTCCTAAAAGTCTTCCCGGAAGGCACTGGTCCCTTTCTTCACCGACACGGAGCCAATTCAGATTTTTCCTACGGGTGCTCCATCACAACAAAAGTTGCCTTTTACCACCTTCCATGAGTGGACTATTCATGGGATATCCGTCCCACACTGCAGGGCACTGAGGATTACTGTTATCGAATCTGTCAGTTTTTTTTTAAGCACAGATACCACCAGAACATTCGAACCAGCCTCTTGACATGGGTGTGATTTAAAAAAAGGTTCATACTTTAGAAAAAACTAATTTTTTAAAATTATTTTGGTTATGCTTATATATTTTCAACCTATTGTTCAAAGGTTTTTAATATAGATGCAAAATATTAGATAATATTTAAGTTTTTAATTCACGAAACTAATGAATAGCATTCAGTTATTGTTTAAATTTAATTAATTTAATACTCAAAGAAATATTTAACTGATGTTTACAAAAATTATCCAAGAATAATTATAATTAAAAATATTAATTTTGTTGGATTTAGATATATAAGTATGTTAAGAATAAAAAAATTCAAATTTCATTATTTTGAATTAAAATTAATTTATTTTTAATATTTCTTTTTCAAATCTAATCATCACCACAAAAACGAATCATAAATAAAGAGACTTTGATATTATCAAAATTAACTTTGAAAAGCCTTGTGTGTTTTCTTTTAATCTTGGAAAAAAAAAATCTTAAGCCAGCATCTATTTTTGTTCGGAGGATTTCTTCACTATACATAAAAAAAAAAGATAATAGAATTCCCTAAATTTCCCTAAATTTTGGCAGGAAAACGTAATCCCGTAACTTAACGTCGTGTCGTCGAGGTAATTATCTCATTAATGTGGAAGAAGATGTCAGAAACACTTTGCTGCCCACACCGCGGTATTAGAGAGTTTTTGCATACCGTACTTTGACACCCCAGCACGCATGCTCATAGGAAACAGAGCAAGTTTAAAAAGCTAACGGACGTCCTACGGTAACCTAACTATGAGCAAAAATTCTCTTCTTTGACAGCCCACTGCTTTCAGACATTTTAAAGTATGAGCAAAAATTCTCTAATTTTACAAAGGGATATAACACTTTTAAACTTGCTTTATATTTAGATGTTATTATAAACACTAGGTTATTGAAAGGATATTATAGTAATTTTTTACTGAAAAAGATTTAAGTTGATAAAAAGATATGCTGAAAATGAATTAAATATTTGTTGCAACATTTGTATTCTAAACTAATAATTAACTAGTTCTTTCTCATTATTTTTCTGAAGAATTTTAAGCTAATTCTATAAATTTTAACATATTTGATTTTTTTTTTGTAAAATATTATCAAATATTTAAAGTATACTGCCTCACTAAATATATATTTAGTAGCAAAAGACAAACTATTGTGCTAAATGTAAATAAAAAAGAAAAAAAAGTTAAGAAAATTATAAAAATTTCTTACATTTTTCTTTTTTATTTACATTTAAATTCATTTTTATTTACATTTTACCAAAAAGAAAAATTTAAGAAATTTTTATAATTTTCTTAAAACTTTTTTTCTTTTTTCTTTATATTCAATACAATATTTTGTCATTTTGTTTATTTATTATTAGGGACTATTAATGGGATCTCCGTCCCACACTGCAGGACCTAGAGATTTAGATAGACGCTGTTATTGAATTTTTAAAATTTTTTGAGCACTGAATCCTCTAGAAGATTCGAACCAACCATTTGATCTGGGAATGACTTAAAAAAAGGTTCCTAGTTTAGAAAAAACTAAATTTTTAAAATTATTTTTTTATGCTTATATATTTACAATATATTGTTCAATTGTTTGTAATATATATGCGAAATAATACATAATTTTAAATTTTTTAATTCAGGAAAATAACAAATAACATTTAGTTATTGATTAAATTGAATTTATTTAATATTTAAAGAAATATTTAACTGACGTTTACGAAAATTACCTAAAAATAATTATATTAATTAATTAATAATAATTTTAATTTTTAGATAAATATGATAAGAATAATAGAATCACAGAAAAAAAACCGTTCCTATTTCGTTATTTTAAATTAAAATTAATTTATCTTTAATATTTCTTTTTCATGTCTAATCATCTCCACAAAAATGAATCCTAAATAAAGAGGCTTTGACATTATCAAAATTAACTTTGAAACGCCTTGTGTGTTTTCTTTTAATCTTGGAAAAAAAATCTTAAGCCAACATCTATTTTTGTTCGGAGGGTTTCTTCACTATGCATTAAAAAAAAAAAAAAATAACGGAAATTCTCATTTCCCTAAATTTTGACAGGAAAACTTAATCCCGTAAGTTAGCGTCGTATCGTCGAGGTAATTATCTCATTAATGTGGAAAAAGATGTCAGAAACACTTTGCTTCCCACACCGCGGTATTTTCTTTGACAGCTCACTGCTTTCAGACAGTTTAAAGTATGAGCAAAAATTCTGTAATCTTACAAAGGGATATAACACTTTAAACGTGATATTTAGATGGTCTTATAAACACTATGTTATTGAAAGGATGTTATAATAATTATTTTACTGAAAAAGATTTAAATTAATAAAAAGTTACGCTGAAAATTTATTAAATATTTGTTGTAGTATATGAATTCTAAATTAATAACTGACCGAATTTTTACAATCACAAGTTCTTTCTCATTATTTTCTAGAGAATTTTAAGCTAATTCTATAAATTTTAATATATTTAATGTATACCTTTTTTTGTAAAGAAACATTAGCAATATTTAAAATATATTGTCTCACTAAATATACTAAGTAGGAATCTGTTGTAAGTTTCTGAAATCTTTCTTTTTAATTTTTTCCTTTACATTTAATACAATATTTTGTCATTTTGCTTATTTATTATTAATGTGTGAAATCAATTCGTAAACAGTGGCATCCGGAATGTTTAGTCATTTAAAATTCTAACATAATGGGACATAAATAAATTGTTATCACGAAACCAATGAATATATTCTATTAACAACATTGAAAAGAACCATCCAGCAAAAATATGGGAACACAAATAAAAATAAAACCGCAAAAAACAAATAAAGACATAACATAATGAAATACAATTTTCAATCCACATTGTTGAATAATTAAAAAAGATTTAAGTAAATATTGAGTTGCTGATGCATGCGAAAAACAACTAATTTTTCATTGAAAAATGGCGAAGTAAATTTCAGTATACGTTAAGGAGTGTAACAAAAAGGTAAGTCGATGAGGTATAAAATACGTTTATAGGCGGCCAGGACAAAACCTTTTTGTTAACTTACCAATTCTAGTAGTTTACTATTTATGAATAGGCCAAAATTCTTGCTTTCAGTAGCAACTGAATGCTTAGCAACTCTGATGGGCTCAGATGCCAGATGGTAATTTATGATAATTTTGTAGCCATATGTTCTCATACAAAAATGGGCGGTCTGATGGCCAATTGGACAGTGCCCTGGCTTTTTGTACCACTGGCTTCAGGTTCGAATCCAGGCGTGGTATGGATTTTTGTTATTGGTTCGAAAATGTACATCTACATAAACAGTCTACAATACCTGTCTAATTAACCTAAATAGTGCAAAAAAAATTACCTTAAAGCGACAAATCAAACCATACCAATCGTTCCATGAGTGGATTACTCATAGGATGTCCGTCCCACACTGCGGGACACTAAGGATTAGACAGACACCGTTATTGAATCTCTTCCTTTTTTTAAAGCACTGACTTCACCAGAAGATTCGAACCAACCACTTGACATGGGTGTGACTTAAAAAAAATTCATAATTTAGGAAAAAAACCCTACTTTTTTTAGTCATTTTGATTATGCTTTAATAATTTCAATTGTTTGTAATATAGATCATAAATAACATATTATTTTAATTTTTTAATTCATGAAAATAACACATAGCATTTAGTTATTGATTAAATTGAATTTATCTAATATTGAAAGAAATATTTAACTGACGTTCACGAAAATTACCCAAAAATAATTATATTCATGAATTAATAATAATTTTTATTTTCAGATGAATATGATAAGAATAATAGAATCACAGAACAAAAAAATAAATTCCAATTTCGTTATTTTAAATTAAAATTAATTTATTTTTAATATTTATTTTTCAAATCTAATCCTCTCCACAAAAACGAATCATAAATAAAGAGGCTTTGACATTATCAAAATTAACTTTGAAACGCCTTGTGTGTTTTCTTTTAATCTTGGAAAAAAAAATTCTTAAGCCAGCATCTATTTTTGTTCGGAGGATTTCTTCACTATACATAAAAAAAAAAGATAATAGAATTCCCTAAATTTCCCTAAATTTTGGCAGGAAAACGTAATCCCGTAAGTTAGCGTCGTGTCGTCGAGGTAATTATCTCATTAAAGTGGAAGAAGATGGCAGAAACACTTTGCTCTCCCCACCGCGGTATTTTCTTTGACAGCTCAGTGGTTTCAGATTTAGTTTAAAGTATGAGTAAAAATTCTTTAATTTTACAAAGGGATAACACTTTTAAACCTGGTTTATATTTATATGTTATTCTAAACACTAAGTTATTGAAAAAATATTATAATAGTTTTTTTTACTGAAATAGGTTTAAATTGATAAAAAGATATACTGAAAATGTATTAATTTGTTGCAGCATACGCATTCCAAATTAATAACTGACCAAATTTTTATTATCACAAGTTCTTTTTCATCATTTTTTTAAAGGAATTTAAAGCTAATTCTATAAATTTTAGCATATTTGATTGTTTTGTAAGGAAATATTATCGATATTTAAAGTATATTTTCTTTCTCAGTATATGCTGATTAGCAATCTGTTACAAGTTTCTTAAATCTTTCTTTTTTTCTTTTTTCTTTACATTTAATACAATATTTTGTCATTTTGCTTATTTATTAATGTGTGAAATTAATTCGTAAACGGTGGCATCCGGATGTTTAGCCATTCAAACTTCTATCAGAATTGACACGTAAAAAAATTGTAACGCGTAATTGTAATCACGTAAGCAATAAATATAGTCTATTAACAACATTGAAAAGAACAGATCAACAAAAATATTTGAACTCAAAACAAATAGCAATAAAAATTTACACACAAAAAAAATAATAAATAAAAAAAATAAAAAAAACTACATGGAATCTACAATCTACGTTGTGAATAATTGAAAGAACTTAGGTAAATATTGAGTTGGTGAAGCATACAAAAAACTAATTTTGCTTTGAAAAATGGCTAAACAAATTACAATATACGTTAAGGAGTACAGCAAAAAGGAAAGTTGATTAAGTATGCAACACATTTATAGGACAGAACAAAACTTTTTTTTTTAAATTTACCAATTCCAGTAGTTTCCTGTTTTGGAATAGGCCAAAATTCTTACTTTCAGCAGTAATTGAATACTTAATACCTCTGATGTGTTCTAATGCCTTATGGTATTCTCTGTAGATTTCTGATAATTTTTGTAGCTACATTCTTTCATACAAAAATGAATTAATTTTACTAAAATGCACTGTTTTTGTTATTAAAATTAACGTTTGTAAATGAAGTAAAATTACGAAAATAGAACCTTACAAGTATATGCAAGAATATTTTTTAGAATTACTAGAATGATTATTGGAACGAATGTCTTCCTGAAATATTTGCAAATTCTGCGCAGCCATTCAATTTAATAAAAACTATTTGAATATCTTATTTTCATAATAAAAAATAAAATTACAAAATTATTGAAGAAAAGATGCGTGAAATAGGTTTTCAATCTTTAAAATGTTTTTCATAACTTTCCTTTTAATTAATTGATGCTTCATTGAAATTTTAGAAGCTCATTTTTAGAATATTGTTGCGGTCATATTTTTAAGAGAAAATGACTTCACTTATAAACTTATTATAGCTTCATGAATGAAGTTTCCTGCCTTAATTTCTATCGCAATACAATTTTCTAGGGATGAAAAGAATTACTAAATTTTTGAAATGTTCCAAGTTGCTAAAAACTTTATTTTGCAACTGAATTGCAGCATCTTTTATGAAGGTGAATGATTAACAATTTTATGTTTTATATAGTCCGTGAGGAAATATTTGCAAAAGTTTTAATTTTGCCATTTAATATATTTATGGATCGATATTTTCCAGTAATGAAATTTCTTCAAAGTTATTAAATACTGTCTGCCATAATGTTTTAATCTCATTTTTTATTTAATTGTTGCTCAGACATTTAAATAAAAAAACTACTGCGTAGTTAGGATCAGAAAAGGGTAATTAAAGTATGATATGCGAATTGTTCAAACTTTACTGGAAACGGACTTCGTCCTGGAAAACATATCTATTGTCTTCAGATTTTGTGCATAGCAAATGAATTGAAATAAGGTCAGTACTATTGGTAAAAGATGAAACATAAAATGACACAATATTCAAAAGTTCTTTTAATTACCAGAAAAAGAAGAATTCTTTCTTTGTCAGTTATATTACTAATTTAAATATGGAGATTGCTTTCTAGAATATTTTTATGAACTGAGAATTTACAATATACAAAACACAAAAGCAATATGTTGTACAAATTCGTCATCATCACCAGCGCAACAGCCTCATGTTGGAATTCTTATGCTTTAGTTCGCACGTTCGTAGTTTATAGAAATCATTTGGAACCGATTCAGAATTACGCTGTTGCCGTGGAAACGGGCTGTTGGTTACTGTGGAAACTGGCTGTTGCCATGGAGACCAGCTGTTGCTGTGGAAACGTGTTGTTTTATTCTAAAAAGAACATTTTTCTTCCAGTTTAGCTTTTGCCTTTGAACTGCTACCATCAACCCTGTATATCTTTGTAAATAAATGAAGATTCCATAAATGTTTGAATGGATTGATCAATACTTCTCGAACCATCAGAAAGCTGCGGCTAACCAGAAAAACTGAACCACCGAAAGAAAGAAAAACGATAGTCGTAGAGACACATGTTAGACCAAACATGGAGCAAGCACCAAGGCCATCTGCCTTTTGGCAGATTTAAAATATGAGATTTTATTTTACAAGGTAAGGTTGTTAGTCCTACGCTCAATGGTCTATACTCATATTAGACGGAGAGCCAGGGTTTAAAATGGATTCCAAATCACTTCAACCATTCATGACATGATTGAGATTTGGATCAGAAACCTGTGACACAGAGCGCTTGTCTCTTGGCCATCAGACTCCGACTTTAGATCACTCGCCACAAATAAGAAGTTCAATATTTTCCTGGTGCACGTAATAAACCTATATCAACCAGGGATAAAAATAGGGAGATTTGCTTTTATGCACTTTTTAAGAATAAAAATACTTCAGAAGGAACTTTTTAAGGACGTTATGCGTGAGGAAAGCCAGAATAAAAAAAAATTTGCATCATAAATAGCGAAGGAGTTATAATTTATTAAAGACAGATCGATTCCGTTACAAATATAGGCAAGAAATCATGCTAAAAATTAATTTTTTTCGAAACCTCCCCCTACATCTATTAAAACAGTATATAAATATATAAAGAATAAAATAAGCACTAAAAAAATCTAAAAATTAGATTGGCATAGGGTATACCCATTGGAATGATGTTATCAGTTTGTTTGTTGATATCATTGATTATAATTTTTTTTCCTTCTAATACAGCTGGCAAACACTTAGACAGCTTGGTCATGGATGCCTTCAGGCAAGCGCTGCGCAGACGTTACTCACTTTGCATTACCCAGGGGGCGCGTGTCACTTGAAGATAAGCCACGGACGCGTGTGTCACGGGGCGCGTGTCACTTGAAGATAAGCCACGGACGCGGAGTAAAAATGCCCCCCAAACACTCTACGATTCCTATTAGACCGGGACCTATGGTTTAAAGTGGATTCCCAACCACTAAAAACATCCATGGCACCGCCGGGACTCGAACCCGAAACCTATGGTACCGGGCGCCAGAGCGCTAGCCACCCGGCCATTCAGGCCCCTCATTGATTATAATAAAAGTGTTTTTTTTAATGAAATTTTGTTTTAGAGGGGCGAATTGCTTCAGAAATTTCTACAAATTTTTATCACAGAATTGTTTTTGTAACTATGGATTTTCTATCATATTCACAGTTGTCCTTGTGCAACTAATATCCCAGATCTGTAAGCGTGCTTCCTCTTACGCATTACAAGAGTGCCCCCTGTGGCGTTCGGAAGAAATGGTCAGTAGGCTTCGAGACTCTCATACGAGAGGAAGTATATTTTGTGCATCCAGCGCGTACCTGAGTATCTTTATTTTCGGCTTAGAAGTGGAGCCATTCCTCGAATCTGTAATTATCTGTCTTTAAATTTGTCAAATATTATATGTCTGTAAATGTTTATGTGTGTGTTTGTGCGTGTGTCAATAAAGCTCTGAGTTCTATAACATGATCCAAATATTTCAACCCAAGCACACCCAGTTACAATCCAGGGCTGCACAACCCACAATACTACAGATCCAATTATACCGCCTTATTTAGCTTATAAACGACAGTGGAATGATTGCACAATTTCATATATAAATATTTTTTTTGTTCCAAAGTAGCTGGCAAACACTTAGACAGCTTGGTCTTGGATGCCATAAGCCAATTGCTGCACAGACGTTACTCACTTTGCATTACCCAGGGGGCACGTGGAACTTGAAGATAAGCCACGGACGCGGAGTAACAATGCCCCCGCAATGCTCTACGATCCTATTAGGACCGAGACCTAAGGTTTAAAGTGGATTCCGAACCCCTACAAACATATATGGCACCGCCCGGACTCGAACCCGAAACCTGTGGTACCGAGCGCCAGAGCGCTAGCCACTCGACCATTCAGACCCGTTCATATATCTATAAAATAGAACTTCTATTTTTACATTTCAAATTATCTATAATATATAAATAAAAAAACAAAATTACTACAAAATTCTATTCTCGTCCAGAGACAAAAATGAAAAAATAATTTAATGCCGAATGGAATCGGATATTCCAACGATCTTAATGATTTTGTAAAGAGAATTTTACTGGTTCTACGTTTGTTGTTTTATTTGCGAGTTCCTTGGTTATTGTTTTTAAGTCAAGAAAATCTGTACCAAATTCCATTTCGGATTCTTTTGCTATACTTCGTAATAAAACAGAGATTGAATTCCGTCTGATTATACAAGAGAAGGAATACAAAATAAAAAAGAAAAAAAACGTCTTTTTCGTCGCTTTCAAATGCTAAGGTTTTGCAGTGAAATTTAATATTTTACTTAAAATTTAATCCTCCCCAGATGCTTTGTTCGTGAAAACTCGATTCTTCCTGTTAGGGGCTTTATTTTTAAAACAAACATTGTGGAATCTTTTAAGATTTTTTTTTGTCACAGGTATAAAATCTAATAGAAAAATCAAAGGAATTTTTTATTGTTTATAAAGAGTATTTAGAATTTTTTTTTTAAAACTTGGTCTAATCAATACAAAAATATTTATATTCCAATATTTAAACCGGGGTCTGAATGGCCGAGTGGCTAGCGCTCTGGCGCTCGGTACCGCAGGTTTCGGGTTCGAGTCTCGGTGGTGCCATGGATGTTTGTAGTGGTTCGGAATCCACTTTAAAACCGTAGGTCCAAGTCTAATAGGATCGTAGAGCGTTGTGGGAGCATTGTTACTCAGTGTCCGTGGCTTATCTTCAAGTTACACGCGCCCCCTGGGTAATGCATAGTGAGTAACGTCTGTGCAGCGCTTGCCTTAAGGCATCCAAGACCAAGCTGTCTAAGTGTTTGCCAACTTCATTAGAATGAAAAAAAATATTTAAACAGGACAGCCGAGTTTCTCTTCATTTTCCTACTCTTCTTTTCATATTATTAGTTATAAGTTTCAAAAAATCATTCAGATGTGAAACAACTTGTAAAATTGCCAATCATAACGGAAATAAAACTGATAATAAATAGCAAAGTCTTATTGAACTATATAGTGTGCTTGTTGGGCAACCAGTTTTTAACTGCTGCGGTTGAAATGAGATTTTTGATTCACAGCTTGCAGAAATCACAGCTTTATTGACAAACTCACAAACACGACACACATATAATTATAGACGTACAATATTTAACATACATTTAAAAGCAGATAATTATAGATTCCTGGAAGAACTTCCCTTCTAAGCCAAAAACCCGAAACTCGGCTACGCGCAGGGTGCATTAAATATATTTCCTCTCCGTCTGAGGCCAACTGATAATTCCATCTGAACCCACAGGGAGCGCTCTAACCAGTGGGTAGGAGAAGACATGGTTACAACTATAGTAAGCTGTAACCGTAACTCAAACATAGCGTATGTGTTTCAACCTTCAAAAGGTTATCGCTGTTGAAACTCAAAAGTCAGGCCAATCTCTGAAGTCAGTCACACTTTAAAACAATGCGTAATAATACATAATTTATTATCACCAATGTTGTTATAATTTAATTTAATGTATGATAATAACAGTTAATGTGAAATTAAAATCATTTGTTTCAATTATATTATATAGAATTGTTATTTATTATGTGACACATGTATAGAAAAACTAAAGGAAAATTTAATGTTGTGTAAGATTTCTTATAAAGTTTGCCCATAGAAAAACAGTTACCTAGCCCGTTATTTATTACGTTTTTTTCGATGGCTAAGTATTTGACTTATCATTTGCCATTTTTACGGTAAATTTTTTTAGCGATATCCAGGAGAAATTCTGCAATTCTATACCTACAAGAGTGAAGGTAAAATCAGCGCCTGTACGTGAACTGACCATTTCTCCTGCACACAGGAGAAATGGTCAGTTGACGTACAGACTAGTGGTTATGCTTGGTTACTCTTGCTAGTGGTTATGAAAAAACACATTTTCAACTATAGTAAGCTCTAACCGTAACTCAAACATAGCATATGTGCTTCCACTTTCAAGCGATTATGTCAGTTGAAACTCAAAAATCAAATCAGTTTCTTTAGTCAATCAAATTTTAAAACAATATATAATAGTACAACATTTGTTATCAACAATATTATTATCTTTTAATTTAATGTATGATAATAACATTTAATGTGAAATTAATTTAATTCGTTTCAGTTATATTAGCTATAATTATATTATTTATTGTTCGACAAATCTATAGAAATCCTAAAGAAAAATTAAAAGTTGTCCAAGAATTAGTTATAGTTTTTCCTTAGAAATGCTGTTACCAAATCAGTTATTTATTATTTTTTTCCCGATGGTTAGGAATTTGGCTTATCTTTTACTATTTTTACGGTGGAATTTTTTAGCGATATTCAGGAGAGATTCTGCTATGCCTTACCAAAGCGCAAAGGAAAAATAATGCCCTTTTAGAGGACATTTAAAAAAACTTCGTTATAAAAGAAAGGAATCCCATGTAATCATCTCTAGGACAAGGAGCGTTTTTTTCAGAGTGCATTTCAGTATCATTTTAATTAAGCTGACGGGACTCGAGCTCATCTGAGAAAGCCATACGCACTCTCCTATCGTCACAGTAATCGATCAAGGCCATGGCAGATTCTTTCCAAAAAACCTGATGAAAAGAAGGAAAAAAAATGGATGAGACCTGATGGGTGAAACTGCATTTGCAGCATTTACTTTCTTAGCATGCTTCTATAATTCTGGAACTCTGATATTCAGAGTTAATATGATTTCAACTGATTTGATTTGATTGATTTCATATGTTAACATGAGGATGTTAACACATGATGGATTTTAGAATTATCTAACTACAGTGAGCGGATATTGAAATTAATCATAGCCAGTGGACAGCTGCATAGTTTCAAGCTTGACATTTCACTTAATTTTGTCCCCCGCAAAGACGATTTTTGAAAAGAGTTTTTTTTCGGACAGCAAAGGATCTTATGGTATAGTATAACTAAAAATTTCTACGGGTGCTCCATCACAACAGAAGCTGCTTCCTTCCCCTTCAATCATGAGCACGTATGGGCTCGTGGGCTTGGCCCAGCCAAGTGGGATAAGAAACAACAACAACAACAAAACAAAAATTTGTTTTTGTTAGTTTCTAAGTATTAAAAATAGAACTTAATTTTACTTCTTGATTTGGTTGTGGCTTGTCGCTCTGCGGTAATTTTTTGCACACTCTAGGTTAATTAGACTAGGGATCTAAAACTTAAAGAGGATTCTGAACCATTTCTTCTACACCATGCCACACCACATCACTGTGCCTAGAGATGAGTTGCCCTTATACAGTGTGGGATGTTTGATTGGTTTCTGTGACGCTCTATAGTCGTAGGAGACCGGGACATACAGCTTAAAGTGGATTGCGAACCACTACAAATATCAATGTCACATGGCACTGAGCACAAATACGTGGCACTGAGAGCCAGAGCGCTAGATACTCGGCCATTCATGCACAATTTCGAACCACTAACAAACATTCCTACCACCACAAGGATTCGAACCTAAAGCCTGTAGTACCAAAGGCCAGAGCGTTAGCCAATTGGCCGCCAGGCCGCCTTTTCTTCTAGATGCTTATTAATTCTCCCATTTTATTGACGAATTTTTTCATCTCAAAATATTACACAATCCAATCACATTAATGTAACCACCAGCTACTTCCGAACGTGAAATAACCAATCACAAAAGGCAGGTGGCAGCACATTGCAGTGGAGTGTATATAAAGAATTCCACTAAATACCACTTAATACCACATTCCACACTCCACTTAAAGCCAGAATATATAAGGGTGTATACTCTGCCTTTTGACAGGTGGCCACACTGACTGGACTGTGTATATTATTGTAGACAGCCATTGTAAGCGGCATGTGATTGGCCAAAGTCACGACATTTATGATTTTATTTATTTTTGTCATAATTATTTAGTTTTAACTATGCCATACAACTGTTTTTTCTCTAAATTTTATAGTCATTTATAAGTATATAAGTATTATATAAAGATGTGAGAAAATCCTCCTAAGCTGCTTTACGCCTACTTATGAAATTCAGGGATAGAATATATTAGCTCGTAAATTATCAGAATTACGATCGTTATGAGTTAGAATTAACATGACTCGATGTTTTCTCAAGTAACCTAACACTCGATTTATGGCGAAGTATAAAGTCTTACATTCCCATCGAATTCAGCATTTAAATAAAGCCGAAAAAATTTAATAAAGTTCACTATGTAAGCCAAAACTTAATAATAAAATAAATAAAACTAGCCTTTAGAGTAAACAATTTATTTAGCTCCGTAAAAAATTATGAAGGAAAACAAATATAATAAAAACTGTCTAGCTCCAAGATGTAGCCAATTCGTAAATCTGAACAATGATTCAGTCATTATTACAGTTGAACTACTGGTTTTGTATTGCAGTCTTTCTAACACTGTAGCTCCCATCGCAGCTACAGAAATATATGACGACACCTTCCAAGAATCTTTACATTGTGCTTGAGTCAAAAGATCCACGGGAATTGCAGACAGCCATCGTAGGCGGTCTGTGATTGACCAAAGTCTAGACATTTGCGATTTTATTTATTTCACCATTTTATTTAACCATGTCATACACCTTTTTCTTCACTAATAACTGCTTGATACATAGCTTTGTTGTGTTATTGTTGTAGCCTCAGTGCGGAACAGACGTCCTATGAGTTATCGACTCATGGACGGAAAGAAAGGGGGCAGCTGCTGTTGTGATGGAGCCCCAGTAAGAAAAAGCATGACTTAGTTCCGTATCGTTGAAGGAGGCGCAGTGAATTCCGGGAGGACTTTTAAGGAGAACTACGCCGTATTTGCGTATAGTATGGGGGGAAACCAGGAAATTTCGACTAATGAAGTAAAATGCTGGACATCACAAACACACACCAATTCTTTTTTTTATGAAACAGTGTCTACAAAAAGCCTCCAGCGGGTTCGACATCAGCAGCTATAATGCTCACAAGGGGCGCACGTTGCCATTGAACCATGAATCGGGCATATATATGCACAATGTAAAAGTAGCAGAATTTTATCAATGAATTAGCCAAATATAAATAGGCAGAAAAATGTACAGAAACCAGCAAATAAAAAGAAACAAACGTATTTAGAAAATAAATAAAAGAAAGAAAATTTTAATATAGTAAGGATAGTATTATCAAGGAATACTTACCCTCAGGATATTATGAATGTTATTTATGTTCTCTAGAAAATTATATTTTCATAAAACCCCAATTCATTTACCTTATGGCTGTATCGTTTCATAAAATTTATCCTACCCCTCTCTCTCCCTTTATCTAGACACACACACACACACACACACACACACACACACACACACACACACACACACACACACACACACACACACACATATATTAATTTCACAAAAGATCTTGCTTTTCTTTGATATTTAAACTAACACTGATTATTTTTAACTCTGAAATATAACAATCTTAAATGCAGTTCAGTAATTTTCTTAAAAGTTTTGAAAAACTTTTAGCACGAAAACATGTTTTTATGTAGACAATTTCCATTGTTCGAAGGAAAGTGTTCTGAAAAGAGTTTAACAGTTTCTAAAAAGTCTCTTTAATTCGAGCTCGAGCGTTTAATCCCATGTCGCTGAGGTAATTAAACAATGGCCTCGAAAGAAAGTGTCAAAAGCGTTTTCGTTTTAATTTGACCTGCACCTGTCATTTTAAGTGTTTGTTGTAAACAATTTCTTATGCGGAAAAATATTACTGAGTAAGATAATTTAACACACGCATTAAAAGTACTGATTTGGACAAGTGAATGTAGTTCAATGAATATTTTGTTTTAATGATATTCTAGTTTCTGATAACATGTAAAAAAAATAAGAATTTCTTTTGACTTCTTTTCAAACTGTGGTATATCTAATATTTCATCGATATTTTAAAAATATTTCCAAAATTATGTAGTGTAACAGTTTTGCTCGACATCTATAACGATCCTCATCATCGGAGCAACAGACCCATGGTGAGTCGAGGCCATCTGCCTACTAGCAGATTTCAGACAGGTGATATTTTCTGTTTATGGGGTAAGATTGTCAGCCCCACGTCCAACGGTCTACGATCATATTAGACAGGGACTCCGCAGCACTACAAACATTCATGGCACCACGTGGACTCGAACCAAAACCTATGGCTCCGAGCGCAAGTCATTCGGTCATCTGGCCACCGTCTATAACGATAGAAACTGAAAACATTTGTAAACACTTTCTGCATGTTAAAAAATGGTACATTTTAACGTTAAAAATTATAAAAAAGCATTTAGTTGAAAAAAAATTTAAATACAGAATCATACGTTTAATTTGTTTTCATATTTAAAGAGTTATGAATTTAAATAGTAAACTTTAATTTATACCCAGTTTACAAATTTCTAGGTGACCTAAGATAGTATCATTTTAGCATTATCTCCATTCCATGGACGGATGTGCTTTTTTTTGAAGGGAGTAGTAAGGATCCACCATGCATTTCCACCGCAAACTATAACCTTGAACTCAAGGTTAATAGATCCTCCTTTGAAGGAAGGGTTGACGCCTACGATAGCCTTTGCTCTGGCATGTTTTTCTTGTTTTCCACCCCAGTTTGATCTTCGAAAGAGGAGGAAAAGGAAGTATATATACACTGGAAGTTCCACGCAGTACGGAGGGTATGAAGATCCTTAAACGAACATGCTTTTAAGATGAATTTGAAAATAGTTGTTATTATCATGTGTGAATATGATGTTGTTCTGGTTAGGGCCCGTGGCATTATCCAAAAATGAGGGCCAATCAAATAAAACTCCATTCCAAATTTTTGCAGAAAAGGCTATTTTGGGCACCTTAACACTTGAAATGATTCATGAATAACGTTAATCTTAAGGAATTTTCTGGAGAATTTGGCTTTTGATTGAAGTGTTTTGTAGTATGCTTTTGAATCAATTTTCTTGTTTTGGGTTGGGCTTTTAAATATTTGTATTTCCAATGGCCATAATTACTCGTAGTGCGTTGATCAATTCGTTCTTCCTGAAGTTTCATATTTATCACTTTTGGTATTTTCCGGTGCCTATTGAGCTGTATAGTGCTTCTTATTGTATTTGAATACTTCTTTCTTCATTTATGCCGAGAATTTTCAAACTTTGATATATTCTTTTGGCTATTGAATGTGATAACGTTTCTTGTAGAATTTGGCATACTTCATTCTTCATTTACGACTACAATTTTCAAACTTTGATATATTCTTTTGGCTATTGAATGTGATAATGTTTCTTGTAGAATTGGTAATACTACATTTATTTTAGTTTTGAATATTCTTTTAGAGATTCTTAACATTTCATTCTTCATGAAGTTCTTGATATATTCAACATTGCTATATTCATGTGGCTATTGAATTTGATCATTCTTGTAGTATTTCAATCAATTGCTTTATATATCTCGTGCATTATTAAACATTGACATGTTCCTGACTTTATTCATCCATTCTCGAATGTTCACACATGATAAGTTGAAATTTGCCAAGTAGATTTCAGCATTTTTATATAATTTTGTTTTGTGTGTTAGGTGTTGCAAATGTGCAATGCTGTCTTAGCAAACTTTAATAAATATGGCAGCTAAAAGCTTCGTTATTATTCAAAGAAATAATTCAGTTTCAACCATGAAACAACACTGAATCAACACCACATGCACATCCAGCCCTTACTTTTACTAAATATGATCATTGTGATGAAAGTTGAAATAATTTAGATTGCTTTATATTGACAATGAATGCTGAGCAAAAGAAATTCGATACAAGTTTTGCACGATCCTGTTAAGATAGACAAAACGATTTTTAAAATTATGAATAACTATCCTGTGTTTCAACGTATTTTATTCAATTCCTTCTATTAGCTCACACTCTCCCTATATATATCTTGTTCAAATTTTCAATCGTTCATAAAATACTTTTGATTCATCCACTCAAGTTCAAATACATTTTTTTGTACTTGTAGTGGAGGACACTGGATGTTAATGCAGTTTTTTCAAATATTCATTCAGTAATTAAATTTAATGAAATAATTTTAGTTTTTGTTAGATTTAAGTTGCATATATCTAACAATAGATGGCGCCAGATAAACTGGAAAAATGAATGAAAATTGTTTATAAAGGACTTTCTGCAATAGAGTGAAAAAAAAAGAAGGAATCGACTTAAATTTTTTTTTTTTTTTTTTATGTTACTTGTTTTTTGTAATATATCTATTTTAGGCTACTTAATTTTGTTCGAGACTTTCAAAGACAGAAAAGCTTTGTTTTTAAAAAAATGTAAAGCATTTTTTTCAATGTTTACTTTTATAATAAATTTATTAAATAACCGATCCCTTAATGCTCTAAGTTTCTTACAATAAGATTACCAAAAGCTATTTTATAGAAATTCCGATCTTTTTTTAACTGCAAATATCCGTACCCATAACCTTTCAGACGAAACATATAAGGTATATTTATTTTCCTATTTATTGTATACTGCTATTTCTGGTAATGTTTCATTTAATGTTGCTATTTTGACATTATATATATATATATATTCTCGAAAATATCAAAGAATTCTGACATGTGTCTAGGTACTCTCTCAAGGAAATAATATAAAAACATAGAAAATGTCACCAGATAGCATTTTCTCTACAATTTACTGTGAAAAAGCTGGGAATCGGTTGACAAATATATGAAAATAAATAGAAAACACATTGAAGACATACCACAGCATCAATGAATGAATAAATATTTCTATTAGCAATAATGGTATATTTTTTTTACTTTATTTTCTTGCACTTTTTTTCTACAGATATGTAGGATTTAATATTATCATCAGTTTGTTACAGCTAATTTATGACAAAAAAACATGATATAAAAAAATTATGAGCTTATCTAAAAACTGTATATTATAAATATTCATTTAAAATTAAAAATTAATTTTAATTTAATTTAATTTATTTAAATTAAATAAATTTAAATAAATCAAAGATTAAAGATAATTTTAAATCAAAGTAAATTACATCATTTAGAAAACGCCTGTCTAAACACATTGGAGAACATACATTAAAATAGTGGTATGAAATTTTAGTCTGTATTTGTAAATAAATTAGTTTGTATTTTTCGCCTTGCTACCAGTTTAACGCGGCAGCTTCCTTGATCCATAAAAATTCAGTTTGATATCCTGTCATTGAATCAGAAATCCCAATCAGGAAAAGCCCTATAAGTTAAATGGTCTAAAACCCCTTCTATCAGGTCAATGATTGGCAAAGTATTGATTCCTTGGAGTTGACTGGGTTTGATAGAAAAAGAGATAGGTTTGATAGATTCCGTAATACATATAGGTAAAATTTCATGTTAAAAATCAATTTTTTAATCCTCCCACATTTAGTGAAACATCATATAAATAAATATATATATATATAATTAAATAAATACATTAAAAAAACACAATTTGGTTGGCATAAGGTACTCCGATTGGAATGCATCATTTTTTGTTGATATAATTGATTTTGATAAATTTGTTTTTTTAATGAGATATTGTTTTAGAAGGGCGATTTGCTTCATAATTTCTACAAATTTTTTATCACAGAATTGATTTTGTAGACAGGAATTTTCTATGAAAGTTACAGCTATCATTATGTTACTAATATCACAGATCCATCGCTTTATTTATGCTATAAACGACAATGGATTGGTTTGGTTTGTAGCTCTATGATCATTTTGTGTACACTTTGGACTAATTTGACCGGGACCTACAGTTTAACGTGGATTCAGAACCACTAACAAATATCCATGTTATCTCCAGGGTTCAAACCTGAAGTATCTTTTACCAAAGTCCAGAGCACTTGTCAATTGGCCACCAGGCAGCAAACTACTGTGAAATGGTCGCACAATTCATACTATATAGTATTTTATTTCCCTGGAAGACTTGTGGCATTTCATTCCCGGAAGAGAGAATTGCATATTCTTTAACAAGTACATAATAACAACCCATCCTTCAAATTTGACAACAGACAAACAGGTTGTGGATTGTTATATTGCATGCAATAAGTGTTTTGTACTAATGAGGACAACCTGTCCCTCCGATCTGATAGCAGATATTCAGTGTCATGTATAATGAGACTCATGAAATTAACGATTGTCTGTGCGACCTTCACAGATCTACAGTTACAAATGAAATATGGACTACGCCATGAGTTGTTGCATATTAATTGGTGATAGACCATGAACTGAGGAAATGACTACCCCAAAGAGAAGGGAGGAAAACTAAACTTTTAAAAAGGACGTTTTTGAGAAGAAAGAAGAGAGTTCTGAGACGACTCGACAAAGAGTGTTATTTTTCTCTGAAGTGACTGAATAAGCCGGAGTTTTCGTTCGTTTCCAAAGAGAACCCCTTATGGTTTCGTATATCACGGCGAGTGATAATTAATTAATGTCTGCGGCAGACCACGTGTTTTGAAATTCGACATTAAAACATCAGACATAGAAACATCTGATTTTACATTTAAAATAATCTATACTATATAGGTAAAAAAAAACATTATTACAAAATTCTATTCTCGACCAGAGACAAAAATGAAAGAAAAACATAATTTCTGGAATGAAATCCGGTATTCCAACGGTCTTAATGATTTTATAAAGAGGATTTCATTGGTTCTGCATTTGTTGGCTTATATGTGCGTTCGCTGGCTATTGCTTTTACGTCAAGAAAATCTGTACCAAACTCCATTTCGGATTCTTTGCTGTTCTTCGTATTAAAACAGAGATTGAATTCCGTCTGATTATATAACAGAAAGAACATAAAATAAAAAAGGAACAACGTCTTTTTCGTCGCTTTCAAATGCTTACGTTTGGGATTGTAATTTAATGTTTTACTTAAAATGTAATCCTCCCCAGATGCTTTGTTTGTGAAAACTCGATCCTTCCTGTTAAGGACTTCATTTCGAAAACAAACACTGAAATCTTTTTAAAACTTTTTTTGTCACAGATATAAAATTTCTTAGAAATATCAAAGGAATTTTGCAATGTTTATAAAGAGTATTTCAGATTTTTTTTAAAAATTAGTTTAATCAACATAAAAATATTTATATTTAAATATTCAGCATTAACTAAGATTGTCTTGGTGGATTATTGAAAATTCTAAACCGGACAGCTGAGTACTACTTCTAGTTCTATTTTCCACTCTTCTCATGATATTATTAATTATAAATTCTAAAAAATCCTACAGATGTGAAACAACTTGTAAAATTACCAGCTATAAAATTGCCAATCATAATGGAAATAAAATTGATAATGAATAGCAAAGTTTTTAGCTGGCTTTATAATTGAACTATGTAGTGTGCAGTTTGGGCAACCAGATTGTAACTGGCGTGGTTGGGTTGAGAAACGTGAGGCACAGGTTTGAGAACTCACAGCTTTATTTACACATGCACAAACACCACACACATATAATTAGACACACACGATATTTAATACATTTAAAGACAGATAATTATAGAGTCGTGGAAGGATTCTACTTCTAAGCCAAAAACCGGATAATCGGATACGAGCAGGGTGCACCAAAGATACTTCATCTATAGGCCAACTGACCCTTTCTCGTGATCCCACAGGGGTCGCTCTTGCCAGTGCGTAGGAGGAAGCATGGTTACAGCTATAGTAAGCTGTAACCGTGTCAAAAATACCACATGTGTTTCAACCTTCAAGCGATTATCTCAGACAGGCCAATCTCTCAAGTCCATAAAACTTTAAAACAGTGTATAATAATCCAACATTTATTATCACCAATGTTATTATTATTTAATTTAGTGCATGATAATAAAGCTTAATGTGAAATTAATATAATTCCTGTTAATTATATTATATATAATTACATTAATCATTATTCAACAAATGTATAAAAATAATAAAGGAATATTTAAAGTTGTGTAAGAATTAATTATAATTTTCCCTTAGAAATACAGTTACCTGGCCTGTTATGTATACCTTTTTGTTTTTCGATTTTAAGGTATTTGACTTATCTTTCGCTATTTTTATGGTGGAATTTTTTAGCGATATCCAGGGGAAATTGTGCTATTATATACCAAGAAGAGCACAATGGAAAAATAAAGCCCTTTTAGAGGATATTTTAAAAATAACTTCGTTATAAAAGAAAGGAATTCCATGTAATCATCTCTAGGACGAGGAGCGTTTTTTTAAAGTGCACTTCAGTATCATTTTAATTAAGCTGACGGGAATTGAATGCATCCGAGAAAGCCATACGCACACTCCTATCGTCACAGTAATCGATCAACCCGTGGCAAATTCTTTCTAGAAAACCTGATGAAAAAGAAGGAAAAAAAAAAAATTGCACGAGACTTGATGGGTGAAACAGCATGAGCAGATTTACTTTCTTAGCATGTTTCTATAATTCTGGAACTCTGATATTCCGAGTTAACATGACTTCAACTGATTTGATTTGATGGATAGTTATTTGATGATTTTGATTGATTTCATATGTTAACATGAGGATGTTAACACATGATCGATTTTAGAATTATCTAGTTACAGTGAGCGGATATTAAATTTATCCAGAGCCAGTAGACAGCTGTTTAATTTCAAGCCTGACATTTCACTCGCTCCCCTCGCCTTCCCTCCTTCCATGGGAACACACGGGTTCATGTCTTGAGGGCCTTCTTGGTATTGATGTTGATGTAGACCAAACAGGATAAGAAACAACAGCTTGAAATAAATATCATGAACTCCAACATATCTGACTCCAACAGAATAGTTCATTTTTAAGAGTTCGTATTAGTTAGATTTTTAATAAACTGAAAAAACACAACAGGAGGGCATAAATGGCGTCTAGTGTCATGGAGTGTCTAGCGCTCTGGCGCTCGGAGCCACATGTTTCGGGTTCGAGTCCCGGCGGTGCAATGGATGTTTGTAGTGGTTTGGAATCCACTTTAAGCCGTAGGCACGGGTGTCCTGTGACTGTAAGAGCGTCACGGAGCCAAAGTCAGACTTCTACCTACGAGTGCTCCATCAGAACAGAAGTTGCACCCCTCTTCCCTCCTTCCATGAGGGATACGACAACAACAACAATGAATCTCTGATCTGATTGAATCTCTTCCTTAATGCTCGCTAGTGTCAGACGTTGCCATTAAACCACGAGTCGAGCATATATATATATACACATATATCTTTAAAAAGTAAAAGTAAAAAAATACACCAATGTATTAGCCGAATATAAATATACATAAAAATGGACAGAAACCAGCAAATAGAAAGAAACAAATGTATCTAGAAAATAAATAAAAGAAAGAAAATTTTAATTCGGTAAGGGCAGTATTATCAAGGAATACTTACCATCAGGATATTATGAATGTCATTTATGTTCCTTAGAAAATTGTATTTTCATAAAACACCCATTCATCTACCTTATGGCTGTATCGTTTCATAAATTTTGTCCTGCCCCTTTCTCTCCCTTTATATACACACACATATATATATATATATATATATATAATATAATAATCATACAAGAGATCTTGCTTTTCTTTGATATTTAAAAGCTAACGCAGATTGTTTTTAACACACAGTATAACATTCTTAAATGCAGTTCAGTAATTTCCTTAAAAGTTTTGAGGAAACTTTTAAGACGAAAACATGTTTTTATGTAGACAATTTCCATTGTTCGAAGGAAAGTGTTCTGAAAAGAGGATAACAGTTTTTAAAAAGTCTCTTTAATTTGAGCTCGAGTGTTTAATCCCATGTCGCTGAGGTAATTAAGCATTGGCCTCGAAAGAAAGTGTCAAAAGCGTTTTCGTTTTAACTTGACCTGTACCTGTCATCTTAAGTGTTTGTTGTAAACAATTTCTTATGCGGAAAAATATTACTGAGTAAGATGATTTAATACGCACATTAAAAGTACTGATTTGGAGAGTGATTCTAGTTTATGAGTACACGTAAAAAAAAAAGAATTTCTTTGGACTTCTTTGCAATCAGTGGTAAATCTAATATTTAAATTATCTTTTAAATACTTCCAAGATTACGAAGTGTAACATTTGTTATCTTCTTTTTCTGTTATCATTCATTGACGCAACTTTCAGTTTATATATATAAAATATTTATTGCTATAAATACTTAATCAAGCAACCGCCCGCCATCAGCAACTCCGTCGCGTTCCATTTTTCTGCCCTTGCTCTTACATGCGAATCCCAGTATAAGACAACAGCCTTATATGGAGTTACAGGAGGAGGAGCTATGGAATAGTCTCTTGTTAGTGGCGCCATCTGTTGTCATTTATAATGACAAATAGTTTACACATGTTTGCTGCTGCATGTATGACGAGGGTTTGGTTTGCCGCTCTACGGTAATCTTGTGTACACTTTAGGCTAAACAGACCGGGACATACAGTTTAAAGTGGATTCCGAACCACTACTGGCACCGCCGGGACTCGAACCCTGTGGTACCGAATGCCAGAGCGCTAGACACTCGCCCATCAGGCCCTCATGACGATAAGAACTGAAAATATTTGTAAACACTTTCGGCACGCTAACACTTCAGTAATTAATTAAATCTCTTATCTGTTATTTTTATCAACTTGCATCAATTAAAAAAAACATTTAAAATTGATGCACATTTTTAATCAATCTTAAATAAAGTTATTGCTATTTATTCAATTGCTTCTATTAGCTCACACTCTCCCTATATATATCTTGTTCAAATTTTCAATCGTTCATAAAATACTTTTGATTCCTCCACTCAAGTTCAAATACATTTTTTTGAACTTGTAGTGGATGACACTGGATTCTAATACAGTTTTTTCAAATATTAATTCAGTAATTAAATTTCATTAGTTAATTTTAGTTTTTTTTAGATTTAAGTTGCATATATCTACCAATAGATGGCGCCAGATAAACCTGAAAAAATGAATGAAAAGTGTTTATAAAGGACTTCGTACAATACAATGAAAAAAAGTAGGAATTGACTTAAAATTTTTTTTTTATTACTTGTTTTTTAATTAAATCCATTAAAAAATTGGAAATTTTAAAGTCAAAAATTAAAAGAAGCAATTAGGTGAAAAAAAAAAATTAAATATAGAATCATATGTTTAATTTTTTTTTAATGTAAAGCTTTATGGTATTTAAATGGTAAACTTGTAATATATACCCAGTTTACAATTGACAAATCCAGTTTACAATTAACAATCAGTTTACTATTGACAATATATATCCAGTTTACTATTGACAATACATACCCAGTTTACAATTGTCAATTACAAATTGACAACGAATGCTGAACAAGTGAAATTTGATAAAACTTTTGCACGCTCCTGTTAAGATAGATAAATTGATTTTGTAAAATTATGAATGACTATCTGTGTTTCAACGTATTTCATTTTTTTGTGTTATATCTATTTTAGGCTACTTAATTTTGTTCGAGACTTTCAAAGACAGAAAAGCGTTATTTAAAAAAATGTAAAACATTTTTTTCAATGTTTATTTTTATATTAAATTTATAAAATAATCGATCCCTTAATGCTCCCAGTTTCTTACAGTAAGATTACCAAAAGCTTTTTATAGAAATTCCGATAATATTTCTGATCTTTTTTTTAACTGCAAATATCCGTACCCATAACCTTTCAGACGAAACATATAAGGTATATTTATTTTCCCATTTATTGTCTGCTGCTATTTCTGGTAATGTTTCATTTAATGTTGCTATTTTGACATTATGTATATATATATATATTCTCGAAAAAAACCAAAGAATTCTGACATATGTCTAGGTACTCTCACAAGGAAATAATATAAAAACATAGAAAATGTCACCAGATAGTATTTTCTCTCCAATTTACTGTGGAGAAAACGGGAATCGATTGACAAATTTATGAAGATTATTAGAAAACACATTAAAGACATACCACAGCATTTATGAATGAATAAATAAATATTTCTGTTAGCAAGAATGGTATATATTTTTTACTTTATATTCTTGCATTTATTTGTACAGAAATTTAGGATTTAATATTACCATCAGTTTGTTACCATCTGTGATAAAAAAAATTTGATATATAAAATTTATGAGCGTATCTAAAAATGTTTCATTATAAATATTCACTTAAAAGTAAATTTAATTAAATTAAATTTTAACTTAATTTTATTTAAATTATTTAAATAAAATTAATTGAAACAAATTAAAGATTAATGATAATTTTAAAATAAATTGCACCATTTAGAAAATGCCTCGCTAAACACAATGCAAAACATGCATTCAAATATTACCCTTTAGATATTATGAATTTTACTTTTGTTCTCTGGAAAACTGTAATTTCATAAAAGCCTTTATTATTTTACCTTATTGTTTAGTCTTTTCCTGAAATTTGTTTTCTCTTCCTCTCTTTATGTACATAACAAGTGGCCTGAAAAGTTCACAGGCTGACACATAGATGGCGCTACTAGTATTCAATCCATATGAGTTTTAGTTAGCCCTAACCTTCAAAAGACACGTGTATAAAGTTGACAGCTGTTGCACTATTAGTATGCGAGTTATAGCATTTTTAGTGTTCATCACGTCCACTCCACTCGGCTGACTGTCGATTGGACTCCGGTGTGAAATGATGGAGCCATGTTTCATCCATTGTCACATATCGACTCAAAAATTTGAGTTTATTACGATTGAACAGCTCCAAACACTGCTTAGAACCATCAATTAGTAGTTGTTTTTGGTCGATTGTGAGCGCTCGCGGCAAACACTTTGAACAGAGCTTTCGCATATCCAAAGATTCATTCACGACATGTCCAACACGTTCCTTTGATATCTTTATGGTCTCAGCTATCTCAATGAACTTCACTTTACGGTTATCAGAAATTATTTTGTGGACTTTTCTGATGTTTTCGCCGGTAACAGCCTCTTTGGGGCGTCCACTGCGTGCATCGTCCTCGGTGCTCATTTCGCCTCATTTAAATTCAGCAAACCACTTCGCTACAGTTGATTTTCCTGGTGCAAAGTCCGAATAATGTTTATCAGGCCAAGTCTTGACTTCAATAGTTTTTTTTCCGTCAAAAAGCAATTCTTTATTAACACACGAAATTCCTTTTTATTCATTTTTTTCAAACTAACAAAAGTTGCTTCACTAAAAATACTATAACTCACATACGAATAGTGCAACAGCTATCAAATTTATACATGTGTCTTTTGAAGGTTAGGGCTAAATAAAATCATATGGATTTAACACTAGTAGCGCCATCTATGTGTCAGTCTACGAACTATTCAGCCCACCTGATATATACATAATAATTTTACAAAAGATCTTGCTTTTCTTCGCTATTTAAAAGCTAACATTGATTATTTTTAACACCAAAATATAACATTCTTAAATGCAGTTCAGTAATTTTCTTAAAAGTTTCGAGAAAACTTTCACGACGAAAACAAGTTTTTATGTAGACAATTTCAATTGTTCGAAGGAAAGTGTTCTGAAAAGAGGATAACAGTTTTTAAAAAAGTCTCTCTAATTTGAGCTCGAGCGTTTAATCCTGCGTCGCGGAGGTAATTAAACAATGGCCTCGAAAGAAAGTGTCAGAAGCGTTTTCGTTTTAACTTGACCTGTACCTGACATTTTAAGTGATTGTTGTAAACAATTTCTTATGCAGAAAAATATTACTGAGTAAGATGATTTAATACACACATTAAAAATATTGATTTGGAGAGGGAATGTAGTGCAATGAATATTTGGTTTTAATGATATTCTAGTTTATGAGTCATCATGATTGGCGTCCAGCCCCATGATGGGCCAAAAGGACGTCTGCCTACAGGCAGATTTCGAAACCTGAGATGTCTTCTTTTTACGGGGTAAGGTTGTCAGCCATATGCCCAACGCTCTACCGTCATGTTTGACTGGGACCTACAGTTTAAAGTGGATTCCGAATCACTACAAACATCCATGGCACCACCGGGACTCGAACCAGAAACCTGTGGTACCGAGTGCCTGAGCGTTAGCCACCAGGCCATTCAGGCCCCTAGTTTATAAGTATGTGTAAAAAAATAAGAATTTCTTTTGACTTCTTTGCAAACAGTAGTAAATCTAATATTTAAACTATCTTTTACAATATTTCCAAGATTGTGAAGTGTAACAGTTTTACTGCTACATGTATAATGATAGGAACTACAAATATTTGTAAACACTTTCGGCATGCTAAAACTTCCTCAATTAATTAAATCTCTTATCTGTTATTTAAAAAAAAACATTTAAAATTGATGACCATTTTTAATCAATTTTAAATAAAGTTATTGCTATTATTTTTTTAATTAAATCAATTAAAAAATTGGAAATTTTAAAATTAAAAATTAAAAAAAAAAGCAATTAGTTGAAACAAAAATTTAAATATAGAATCATGTGTTTGATTTTTTTTTCAAATGTAAAGCGTTATGGTATATAAATGGTAAATTTGTGATATATACCCAGTTTACCAATTTCTAGGTGACCTAAGATAGCATCATTTTAGCATTATCTCCAGTCCTGTGACGGATGTGCTTTTTTTTTTGAAGGGAGTAGTAAAGATCCCCCATGCATTTCCACCACAAACTATAACTTTGAACTCATGGTTAATAGATCTTTCTTTCAAGAATGGGTTGACTCTTACGTTAGACTTTGCTTTGGCACCTTTTTCTTATTTTCCACCCCCGTTTGATCTTGGACAGAGGAGGAAAAAGAAAGAGTACATCGGAGTGCAGAGTGGAGTGTTCCACGCAGTACGGAAGGTACGAAGACCCTTAAGCGAGCATGCTTTTAAGATGATTTTATAAAAAGTGGTTATTATCATGTGTGAACATGATGCTGTCCTGGTTAAGGGTCCGTGATGTTATCTGAAAATGAAGGTCAAGCAAATTTAACTACCTTGCAAATTTTGGCGGAAAAAGGTAGTTTGTGCCTCTTAAATCTTGAAATGATTCATAAATAACGTTAGTCTTAAGGAACTTTCTGGAGAATTTGGCTTTTGATTGAAGTGTTTTGTAGTATTGTTTTGAATCACTTTTCATGTTTTGGGTTGGGTTTTTAAACATTTGTATTTTAAATGGCCGTAAGTGCTTGCATTGATCAATTCCTTCTTTTTGAAGTTTCGTATTTATCACTTTTGCCATTTTTCCGTGTGTATTGAGTAGTATAGTGAATTTTATTGTATTTGGAATATTTCATTCTTCATTTATGTCTAGAATATTTAAACTTTGATATATTATTTTGGCTATTTTATGTGATAACTTTTCTTATAGAATTGGGAATACTTCATTTTTCATTTACTACTACATTTATCTTATATTTGTATATTCTTTTAGAGATTCTTGAACAATTCATTCTTCATGAAGTTCTTGATCTATTCAACATTGCTGTATTCATGTGGCTATTGAATTTGGCCATTCTTATAGTATTTCAATTAATTGCTTCATATATCTCGTGCATTGTTAAACATTGGCTTATTCCTGAGTTTATTCATCCTTTCTCGTATGTTCACACATGATAAGTTGAAATGTGCCGAACATATTTCTGCATTTTTATATGATTTTAATTTGTGAGTTAGGTGTTGCAATTGTGCAGAACTGTCTTAGCAAATTTTAATAAATATGGCAGCTAAGCTTCATTATTATTTAAAGAAGTAATTCAGTTTCAACCATGAAACAACACATCAAAACCACACGCATATCCAGCTCTAACTTGCACTAAATACGATCATTGTGATGAAAGTTGAAATAATTTGGATTGTTTTATATTGACAACAAATGCTTTACAAGTGAAATTCGATACAAGTTTTGCACCGATCCTGTTAAGATAGATAAATTGAATTTGTAAAATTATGAATAACTATCCTGTGTTTCAACGTATTTTATTTTTTGTATTATATCTATTTTAGGCTATTTAATTTTGTTAGAGACTTTTAACGACAGAAAAGCTTTGTTTAAAAAAAATATAAAACATTTTTTTCGATGTTTACTTTTAAATTAAATTTATAAAATAACCGATCCCTTAATGCTCTAAGTTTCTTACAATAAGATTACCGAAAGCTATTTTATAGAAATTCCGATAATATTTCTGATCTTTTTTTTAACTGCAAATATCCGTACCCATAACCTTCAGACGAAACATATAAGGTATATTTAATTTTCCCATTTATTGTCTGCTACTATTTCTGGTAATGTTTCATTTAATGTTGTTATTTTGACATTATATATATATATATATATATATATATATATTCTCGAAAATACCAACGAATTCTGACATGTGTCTAGGTACTCCCACATGGAAATAATATAAAAATAAAGAAAATGTCACCAGATAGTATTTTCTCTACAATTTACTGTGGAATCGGTTGACAGATATATGAAAATTAATAGAAAGCACATTGAAGACATACCACAACGTCTATAAAGGAATAAATATTTCTATAAGTAATAATGACATATTTTTTTACTTTATATTCTTGCATTTTTTTCTACAGGAATTTAGAATTTAATATTACCATCAGTTTGTTACAGCTAATCTACATATAATAAAAAAAAATTGATATGATATACAAAATTTATGAGCGTATCTAAAAACAGTCCATTATAAATCCTCATTTAAAATTACATTAAATTAAATTTTTATAATTTTAAATTATATTAAATTTATTTAAGTAAAATTAAATAACTTAAAGATTAAAGATGATTTTAAATTAAAGTAAATTGAATAATTTAGAAAATGCCTTGCTAAGCACAATAAAAATATACATTAAAATATTTTAAATTTTTTTGTGTATTTGTAAGTAAATCAGTTTGTATTTTTCGCCTTGCCACCAGGTTAACGTGACAGCTTCCTGATAGATGGAAAATCAGTTTGAAATCCTGTCTGCGAACCAAAAGCCTCAATCAAGAAAAGCTCTATGAATCAAATGGCCTGAATGGTGGTCAATGGTTTGCAAAGTATTGCCTCTTATATATCAATAGAAAAGAAGTAATAATTTCAAGATTTCGCACCATAGCCTATCTGTCTAAAGTTAGACTCAACAGATTTGGATTAACATCTTCTCCATTATGCTCAAGATGCAATAAACCTGAAATAGAGGACCATATTTTATTCCAATGCATTAAATGTGACGTATAAAGAGAAAAGCTAAAACAGGCTTTTGGATACAAAATGCTATTCTTGGTTACTTGATATGAGCGACGAACCTTAACTTATAATAAAATTAATTTAATTACTTATAATAAATTAGGAACTTATTATTAGTATATCAATAATTATTATCAGTATATTAGTATAAATATATCAATAATTATTTTCCTACGAAAAATTTTTTTTTTTTGTGAGTGTGTGTATGTGTATTAACCTTTTTGTATTACTTAGCGACAGAAGTTCTACACAACACCAAATTTTGATGTTTCTTCTTTAATACTTTTGAAATCAGTCAAACCCTACTGATTATCTGAATATCTTTTTTATTTGTTTTATTTTTTATTATTTATTTTTTCTGATTTTTTCTTAAGAGCAATTGGATAAATTGAGATAAAACAGCTAACGTAAGCATAAATCAAGCCAGTCAAAGCTCAAAGTCAAGTCAATTCAAGCAAAGTATTGATTCCCAGGAGTTGATTGGGTTCGATAGAAAAAATTTATTGTACGAATAATTTTCAAATAAGTTAACTTGGATAACTTTAATCCTGAATGAAAATTTATTAAAATGGAACAAGGAGCAGATCCACGGAGAAAGGAATCTTGAGGGAGGACAAGCAAATAGACTGAAATGACATATTCCGCAATAAAGATAGAATGTTTTGTTTTAGTTTACCTCTTCATTAAATTAAATTTCTTTATATTAATTATTAATCCTTTCAAATTTACACTATTAAAAATAAAAATGTATCTCTTTAATGTTAAACAAATATAACAGTACATAGTTTTCATTCATTACTGTATAAACTGAGCAGGGTGAGGATCCTCGCTCGAAGAACATCAAAACTGTAGAATCAGACTTCTATGTAATTTTCGGAAGAAAAAAAAAGAATACCGTCACAACCGGTGAACAAAAAATTGGCTTAATTTAAATAATGCGAAACTTCAGAACATACTAAAAAAAAGACTTTAAGGAAATAAAAATAAAATTAAAATTGTACATCTGGGCTTGTAGGAACAGTTTAAAGAGAGGTGGATGATTATTGCTTATTTGTTATGCAACTGAAAAGCTGTCATTGGACTCACATTGCTTGAAACTATAGGCCAATTTTGGATAGTGCTAATGCCGTTGGTGATTACTACAACATGTGCTTCACTTACGATAAGTGTAGTGACAATGCATTACAAACTGTAAATGATTATACCTCTAGCGATCCATAGCCATCATCCCATAGACAATGTTATCAGTTGATTAGAAGGTAGATTCCAGTTATGTTGCCCGTCACAATCTCGATAGCTTACTATTTTAGATTTTTCATATGAGAACATCAGAAGGAATTGAAATATTAAATCCTAGTTATTGTAGAATGAGGTCTAGTTACTGTTTGCAGCCTTCATTTTTGTGGACACTAAGCTGTTGGACGTGTATAGTTAAGCATTGTAAGGTGCACATATGCAGTCTTCGTTATATACGGTGGTCATTTCGAGCCCTTTATGCGAACACCATTTCTATCGAAGTTTATTTTCCGTGTAATAGATGTGGAGTTATACTTTTTCTTTTGCACTTTTATCGATAACAATGTATTGTAAAAGTACAGTTCTTTGGCCAACTTTATGCACTCCGAAAGAGATTTCTTCATTTATGCGGTATTGATCGAACACTCTGTATATATTATGCTATACACACTATAAATTTGGCAATGAATAGTAATAAGCAACGAGCTCCATTGCAATTACATAGCATTCAAATAGAGGGGATATATAAAAATCACGAATTATTAAAGGGACTAGAGGAAATTGAGGATCACTGCTTTAAGTTTAAGGCTGAAAGAGAATGTGAATTCTCGAGATGATTTTCTCCCCCTCGAATGTAACTAAGGGGCGCTCTTAGTGCAAAGTGGTGAATATTCTGTTCCAAAGTCCATAGATACTTATAGTGTGTATAGCTTATGCTATACACACTATAAATTTGCCAATGAATAATAATAAGCAATGAGCTTCATTGCAATTACATAGCATTCAAAGAGTGGGGATATATAAAAATCACGAATTCTTAAAGGGGCGAGAGAAAATTGAGGATCACTGCTTTAAGTTTAAGGATGAAAGAGAGTGTGAATTCTCGAGATGATTCTCTACCCCGCGGATGTAACTAAGTGCAAAGTGCAAAGTCCCTCTTAGTGCAAAGTGGTGAATATTCTGTTCCAAAGTCCATAGATACTTAGCAGTATAAATGCTACATTAAGAGAAAGATGTTTTTAAAATTTACGAAATTAGTACCGCTTGCAATAATGTTTCTTTTCTGTTAATTTTACATCATTTTTGATTTAAAAATTTTGTTCCTATGTATTCAAGCATCAATTTTAAATTCATGAGTACTAGTATCTCCTTTTAGCAGCAATAGAAAATTTGTGTTTGTTTTTTATTTCTTGTCTCCATTTCTTGAGAAAACCTTGACCTAGATGTTTCAAGGAACATCTCCTGTCTCGAAATCTGTCAGTAGACAGACGCCCTTTCCCACAATGAGATTGCTGCACCAATGAAGAAGAAGTAGAAGATGTTTAAAGGTTTTTGTTACAGTTACTATTGATGAGAGAAGAAAAAAATGTATATATACATAAACAGTGTTTCGAAAAGGTTTTGAAACACTGTTTATTAACATAGATATTTGTTAATTAGTTTTTAATAAATGTAAAGTTTAATATCGACACATATTGGTAATACATAAAATAAATGTTTCAAATGCAAGTCAATTGAGAGTTATTCCAGAGGAAAAAAGAAGATTTTTTTTTTACTACAAATATTTGAAGTAGCATATAAAGGCGTAGATATAGCATAGGAATAGACACTCTTATTCTCTTATTGTAGATTATTACGGAGATCCTTGGCCGCGTAGCTGCCACTAGCTCCTTCTTTGTAAAATGTTGAAACATAGCGGTGGTCTCGTGCCCTTTGAGTTAATAAGAAAAATAGATAATTAAATGCCCTTTTTTTTATTTATTTAATAAAGTTATAAAATGAAAAATATCAAAAATTTCAAAAATGTAGATGGAATAAGTGGCATGTAATAACCCCGAATGAACAAAGGTCAAATTAGGAGAAAAGCGAACTTTTTTCATCCAGGCAGTTGTAAGGAATTAATTTAAAATATTTAGAACAGTGCGAGGTCTTTTGCTATGTTTGCGGGCAGAAATATCATAATCGTAATTTTGTAGGATATTTAATACGGGTTATTAATGTTTCGCATATCATTATAGAATTTAGTAGAAATGTTGTGAACAAATTGTCTTAAACTTGGAATAGAGAGAGCTCGTCTAATATCGTCATTACGAAAGTACCAGGGTGAATTCGGTAACATTCTGAGTAGGAATAGACATAGAAATTTTATAGTTTTCTTTTTCTTTCTAATGCAGCTGGCAAACACTGAGACAGCTTGGTCTTGGATGCCTTAAGGCAAGCGCTGCACAGACGTTACTCACTTTGCATTACCCAGGGGGCGCGTGTAACTTGAAGATAAGCGACGGAGTAATAATGCCCTTCAACGCACAACTATCCTACTAGACCGGGACCTACGGTTTAAAGTGGATTCCGAACCACTACAAACATCCATGGCACCGCCGGGATTCGAACCCGAAACCTGCGGTACCGAGCGCCAGAGCGGCACCTAGCCACTCGGCCATTCAGGCCCATTTTATAGTTGTAATATAATACATTTTCAGTCATTCAGTCATTTAATAACACTAACATTTTCGCTTAGTGTGCATAAAAAAGGATTGTAGAATTTGGACATTTGTCTAAATAAATGCGAATCCTATCATACAGAAATTGTAAGAGTATAAAGAACATGGCAGTAAATAGAATTTTCTCTTCTATGTACCACAGAAAATCTATGGGAAATATAAGATATATAAATATTATTACAAAAGACGTACTGTAGTGTTTATGAGTAAATAAGTATTTCTTCTATCAGTAATAAATGCTTCACTCTGTTTCTTTCATGCGAGGATTCCTTAAGGAAGTCCACTGGATATGCTCACAAGCTGCTTGCTAATTGAGGAAGGATGGATTCTCCACTGGTGATCAGCTTACAAAAACGAATAGATTGAATAGCCATTGTGGTCATTTATGAGTTTCTGTCCTTGACAGTTGGGTTTTCGAGGTTTTTTCCCCAATGAGTATATGCACATAAGTTGCTTCTGAAATTTCTCATGGTTGGTATTAACTTCCTAGACTTACTAGCCATAGCATATATATATTATTATGACGTAAAAAAACTGCGAAATTCTTATTCTGTATTTATGAATAATTTAGTTATTTTTGATTA
>BPLQ01003538.1:107788-216493 GCA_021605075.1 Caerostris darwini
TTTATGAATAATTTAGTTATTTTTGATTACTACCTTATTGTCAAAGTAACTAATTAAATTTATTTATTTGAAAAACCTGACAATTAGATGCTAGATTATTAACGATTAATTATAAACGATTTATCAAAAAATATTATTGACGATTTCCCATAAAAGAAATTATTTGAATTTATTTTAACATAGTCATAAATAACTCTGATGCTCGGTGCCACAGGTTTCGGATTCTAGTCCCGGCGGGGCCATGGACGTTTGCAGTGGTTCGGAATCCACTTTAAACCGAGGTCCCAGTCTAATATGATTGTAGAGCGTTGGGAGTAGGGCTGAACCGTAAAACCAACCCTACCCGAAAAAAAAAGAAACCATTTCCTGTCCCAAAATCTGCCAGTAGGCAGACGGCCTTGACCCGCCATGGGTCTGCTGTGCCACTGATGATGATGATGATGATAGTCGCAAATAAACTAGAGATATCTAAAGCGCTGTCCTCCTACAGAGATTCGGAGCCCTATACCTACGGTGCTCCCTATTTATGCTGTATCCGTTCCGTGCTGCCGGACAAAGGACTAGTCACAACATGCTGAAAGGGATTCGTACCTGGAGATTTGGATGGAGTGTTTAGTCACCGAGGGGTATTATACAGAATCCAAACACGATCAATTTGCAACGTATGCGTTGAGTCGCTGTCTATTTAAAAGACAAAATCCCTACCAAGCATACCATATAGGATGCTAGTCAATAAAGGATCGAGTTGGCACCACTTCAATTTTAGGATATGGCTATTTTTTTGCATCCCCAATTTCGCGCCAGACAACGGATAACATCTATAATTAAAATGCGAGCGTAACCAATTTATAGCCAAACTGATGCCAAAATCGACTCTCCCGCAGACGAGTATTATAATTATCGACTAGAAGAATCCCAAATCTTTTAGAAGACAAAAATTTTAAGCATTTTTCTTTAAAAGTTGTTTAAGAATGTTTCAAACATAATACAAAATCGTTTATATCCGAAGTTGTCCAAAGTTTCCAGCATACATTAATTTACACAAAACTCTTTCTTACCGGAGGTAATCTTTTGCAAATCATTATCTTTTTAATTTATTTATATGATTTATAAGGTTTCTTATTTAGTACTATTTCTCGATAACCAATCCGTATAATCTTTCTTATTATTTTTGAAGACATTTTTCAATTCCTTCTATTAGCTCACACTCTCCCTATGTATATCTTGTTCAAATTTTCAATCGTTCATAAAATACTTTTTATTAATCCACTAAAGTTCTAATGCATTGTAGTGAAGGACACTTGATGTTAACACAGTTTTTTCAAATATTAATTCATTAATTAAATTTAATTAATTAATTTTAGTTTTTTTTATTTAAGTTGCATATATCTACCAATAGATGGCGCCAGATAAACTTTAAAAAATGAATGAAAATTATTTATAAAGGCCTTTCTGTATATAGTGAAAAAAAAGTAGGAATTGACTGTAAAATTTTTTTTTTATGTTACTTGTTTATGAAAATATTCTGATTCTTGAGAGACTTCTGCAGAAGTCTTTTTGGAATTATTTTTAATAACTTTAATTTTATTCCTCCCTTTCGAATGGAGACACGATCTGATCCTTCTCTTCCGTTATTTGTTAATAATATTAATATCCCATTTTTTAAAAAAAGTTCTTATAAGATCTTGAATAGTTAGATGACATCTTCTAGCAGCAAGTCCAATTTTGTATAAGATAAGTCATGTTTTCTAATAACGGTTTTTTTCGGCAATGCCATTAAAATTTCACAAATTTCCCTTTCAAATTCCCAACTTTGGATGTGGGAATTATGTCAATAAATTTCGAGTTTTATTGTTTATTGCCTTTTTTTTCAATTCCTTCTATTAGCTCACACTCTCCCTATATATATCTTGGGGAGAGTAAAATATATTTTTATATCTTTTATATAAAAATATACTTATAAAATTTTAATCGGTTATAAAATACTTTTTATTCATCGACTCAAGTTCAAATACATTTTTTTAACATGTAGTGGATGACACTGGATGTTAATACAGTTTTTCAAATATTAATTCATTAATTAAATTAAATTAATTAATTTAATTTTTTTTTAAAGTTTAAGTAGCATGTATCTATCAATAGATGGCACCAGATGTAAGAGGAAAATTTCAACTTTATTTGTAAAGGACTTTTCTACAATATAATAAAAATAAAGTAGGAATAGACTTTTAAAATTTTTTTATATTACTTTTTAAATATAAAATTTCAAATGTTTAAATAATTTTGTTCTTTCAAAATTGACAAGTTTGTTTATAATTTGAATTTTTAATTATTAATTTAATTTTATGGGTAATTATTTGGTTATTTTACTAAACATAACTTCAAAAATAAAACTCCATTATCCATAAAAATAAATTTTACGCAAATCCGGAGTTTATAAATACTTATGTTAATTCTGTCTGTAAAAACGTGTAACTAATTAGTTACGAAACGGATTAGATAGCTATTGTGTACTATAACTCTTGCTAATTAGCTTATTATTATCTTTATAAAGTTGTTTTGTTAAAAAATAATTACATAATAGTTTTTGCATTTCGAAATAGTTATTTTTTTTTAGTGTTATGAAATTTCCAATGCATCGAATATTCTTTTACAGCAAAAATCATCATAGCATGTTAGAATGAATTTTATCAAATAATAGTATGCATTATTACATATTATATACACATGTTTCACTTGCATCTTACTAAGAATTGAAGAACAAAATTGCTTATTTCCCGACGATTTATAAAATGAAGTAAGTCTGCAAAATTAAGAATTATATTATCTTTTATTCTTAATCTCCCTCACACACACATACACACACACACACCTATATATATATATATTATTAATTATTAAAAAATATCATCGTTATCATCATCAGTGGCGCAACAGCCCATGGTGAGCCAAGGCCGTCTGCATACTGCCAAATTTCGTGATTGGAGATGCTTTCTTATCCGGGGTAGGGTTGTCAGCACTACGCCCAACGCTTCACAGTCATATTAGACAGGTACCTGTAGGTAAAACTACCACAAATAACACGAACCACTACAAATATCCATGCCACCGCCGGGACTCGAACCCGAAACCTGTGGTACCGAACGCCAGAGCGCTAGTCACTCGGCCATCAGTCCCGAGTAAGAAATATACATCTAGAACATTGAAGTAATAGTTAAAAATTAAACTATAATTTTGTGGAATATTAAAAAAATATATATTTGCTTTGAAGATCTTTTTTCATTTGTAGGAAAGTCACAGAAATCCAAAATTTGTTAATTAAAGTTTAAAAAAAGTTATTTATGTTTCAGCCGGTAAATTTTTTTTCTTTTTTAAACCGTATTCATTTAAAAACTTTCCACTAATGTATAAACACTTTTCGCACTTAAGTTATGCAACTCTAACGCAAAATAAATTAGTTTTCTTTTTTTTTTTATCGCATGAAAAACAATTTTTTTTTTGAAGGCAAAAAATAAATTAATTAACTAGTCTCTCAACAAATATTACAAAATTAATGATAGCTTGACTCCTTTTTTTTACATTAAAAATCATGCCTTACAATGTTAAATACTTTGCTTGCTAAGCAAATATTTTCAACGACAAAATTATTTCCAGCGTAATTTATTAATCATGTTCGTAGATTACGGCAAGCGAGTTAAAAAAAAAAAAAAAATTGTGAAATTGTATTGATTATTTGAAAACGCATTATTTTCCTAACTTACGAAATTAAATATTTGATTAACAGACAAAATTCAATATTAGATATAAAGAAAAATGTTGATTAACCAACGAAAGAACTATTATTTCTACATTACGCCAAAATGCCAATATTTCAAGCGTGTAATATTTAAGGAGCTTTTCCTTCAAACCCTCCATTTCGACCACGTGCGGCGCTGCCACCGATACAGGGGCAAGAGTAAGAATCTGGAAAACACTCACAATATCGTCTGCCGCAGCTGAAGCGCGTTCGATTTCACTTGGCGCCAAACGGTTTCTTAGTTCAACTCGTGGTTGTTGCCAAACTTATCTTCAACACTTGACAATTTCCCGGATATTTCTTTTGGATTTTTATGAAGAACATGAATTAAAAATATCTTCACCATTATTAATTTTTTTTATCCTACTGAGTTAAAATTCTGCAAATTTAGTTTAATTTCAAAATCTATTAACTAAAAGTTTATAAAGTTTAAAAATAACAAAAGTTTTAAAAATATTATTTATCTGTGAAATAAATCGTTTGGTATTTTTTATTTAAAAAAAGTTTTAAAATTCACTCATTCTATTTTTTATAATAAGCTAATAAAAATCGTTTGCTCTGTTTTGTTCTATCGATTGTTAAAATTTGAATTTTAATCTTTTTTCTCAAGTCGTAATTTTTTTTTCTGAATAAATAATTCTTTTTTAAGAGAAAAATGAAATATAATCATGAATAAAAAAATTAATTAATTAATTGACTAATGGAATACTTTGTGATTCAGTGAGATTTTCAATTAAGAATTTTTTTCTAATTAACTGCTTTCACCGTGGCGAGCACAAGTGTGTTCATCGAAAGAACTGCCTCTGGCACTGACCAGACGAAAAAAGTATTCGATCCGGAACGAATTTCGGTGGCTTCAGGAACGCCAACTCCTCATGGAACTCCAGAACACAACGTTGTGAATCGCTGCTCATTTGGCAGGTAAGATATTATTTATTTTTAAAATATATTAAAAAAATTTTTTTTTTTAGTTGAGTAGTGCAAGACACGAACTAAAAATTTAGAATGATATGTAATAAAAAAATATGTTTTTTTACAGTTAAAAAGGATGTCTATTACTATTTTTAGAACATCGAGTTTTCTTTATAATATTTAAAAATTTGCCATTACAGTATTATTAAAGCAAATTGGCTTCTTTATAAATTTGTAGTAAGCAAAAAATATTTTTTACTTCTTTGATTACGTTAAAAAGTTAAGAACATTCATTTGGTTTTACCAAGTAAAAATAATGTAGCATTCTACCGCATATTATTTATATTTACAATGGGATTATTTAATAGTAATACCTCCAAAATTTCTGACAAAAAATTTAAGGAAACACGAAATAATTGTTAAAAAAAGTTAACATACTCTAGATATTCTAGTTATTAATTTTTCATATGCTTGAAAAGTGAATAATATTTATTTCTGTTAAGCTAAAAAGTTTGTTTATTTTTGTTTTGTTAAAATTATGTGTTCTTTTAAATCTTATAGATGATTAATTTATTATATTAATCGAAATATTAATCATTTGTAGTCAACTAAATATGAAGAAAAATTTATCAATAACAATTTGTTTATAAATACTATTATTATTGAAATTCTATATCAATCATACAATATGTAAATGTCAATAAAGATTCTGTCCATTAACAAAATTACATTTTAAACATTATCATCAATAGGATAATTTGATGTTTTAAAAATATCGCTACAAATTTTCATTTCAGAATCGATATAGGGCACCTTAAAATTTATAAAAACAAATGTGTTTGACAATCAAATCTATACATCTTTTATAATGAAGAATGCATTTTGTATCTATTTGCCCTATGTAATAAATATATTTATTTAATTATGTTTCCCTTTACAAATCTGTCTGAATTTACTTAACATGATTTACATAGATTTGGGGCTTTTCTAATATCTATATTTCATAATTCCTTAAATTTATTCATGTAATAATATAATGCCGAATTGCAGTAAGAAAAATTGTTTTTCTTTATATAAAAATAACATAAATGTAGAGCTTTCTAGTCAAATGTCAATGATGTTTCATTTAAGGAAATTTTACCTACGAATATATTGTAAATACCATTGCGAATTTTCGCTGGTGCATCTAATTACCGATAAAAACATTTTAAGGACTTTTTAATATTACTGAGTAAAACCAAATAAGTTTGTAAAGTAATATCTATCTCTAGTTAAAAATAAATAAATTAGACGGGATATAAGTTTTTTACTGCTGAAATATAATCAAAACCTATCACAGTTGTAAATCGAAAAAGTTTTAATTATCTAATCTTACTCGCAACTTTATAGAATCAAGTGGTTTAAAAAAAAATGTAATTTTTAAAAGCAAGTTTTAAATTAAAAGCATTAGAAATGTCATGATTCCAATTTAAATTGTATTCCATATACAATTATTTATTTACTCTTCTTCTGAAATATTCACGTGAAAGAGTAAATTTGTAGTTTTGGATGCAGTAAAATATAGATTGTGTTAAAAGTTTCTTAATCATTTACGTAAGTCAGAATTTCTCGAGGTAATAATTGTGCTTAGATGTTAAAAAAAAAGTGCTTAGATATTAACAAATACTCTTCACTAACAACCCACATCAAAATTTATGTAGGCCTGAATCCACTTCTGCTGTACTCTGAATATTTCGCCGATGAAGAAATCTTTTTTGGTAAATTTTGGATTTTCAGTGCACTGTCATATAGCCTTTTTGATAAATTTGTTATACAAATAATGTAATTTTCACTTGGCGAATGGCACCCACGAATGGCTCAATTCATATTTATTTTGTTAACCACTCCATATACTATTAACATGGGGCCAACAAAAATTTTCATGCAACAAGACGGGTACTTGGATGAAGACCAAAAATAAACACTATCATATTATTACAAAATTCTTGACGTTTTTCCTACCCTGAAATGCTGTTTTTCAGAAATTAAATCAACGCTATTAAATTATTTGAAAACATAAAATGAAAACTTTCAACTATTATATGGATATTAGATTAGGTTATAAATAAAAATTTAAAGTTGTTAAACATTAAGTTTTATTTTAAAGTTAGTAAAAATGTTGAAATTGTTGGAAAACAGGAAAAATATCTCCTATTTTTTTCGAGCCACTTTGTATTGTTGGCCTATTTTTGCGAGATTCAGTTATACTTATTTTCAGTTCTGTTATTTTACTATCGATTCATAAATGTGATAGAAACATATGTTGTGTTGTTGTTGCTTATCCCCTTGATTTAGAATCCTAAACCAAGTCCAGTAGATCATGCTGCATCAATAGATCGTAAACTGTCCTCCCCTCATTCAACAGTTGCCTCACAGAGGCTCCAATACAATCTATGGGATGAGAGGGAGACGCGATGGCCGAACAATGACAAAGGGCATATGTCTTCTCGTCTCCATTGAAGGTCAAACTCTTAATGTGGCCAGTCCTTAGTCTAGCTAAAACCGTCTGAGCAGGTCTAGGACAGGAGCTAGAGAAACATATAAATAGCCAAATATATAGATAGTTTGATTTTATGTGGTTGTCATTGAATTTCACATTGAGCTGTAAAATTTAGCTTGCATTTTATAATAGGGTGTGAAAATTGTGTTGGTATCTTTATACAGTGGGCCACAAAATTGAGTATACACATTAGAAACTTAGAGACTTTTTGCAATTACAAAATAAATATTGCTTTAAGATGATTGAATTTTTTACCTTATATACTTTAGTCTATGCTTTACCGTACTATACTCATAAAAGTGTTACGTTTATTTATTTTTTACGAAAAAAAATAAAAGATCTTAGACGAGAGGAAAAACAACCCCACAAAAATAAGTATACACCTTTATTAATTTCCTTTTAATGTACAAATTAATATTTTGTTGCCATAACCTTTTGCTTGAATTACAGCTTGTAATCTTCTGGACATAGATTCTACTAGTGTTTTAGTGGTTTCAACAGAAATTTTAGCCCATTCTTCTCTCAGAACCTTCTTGAGAACTTCCTTGCTTGTGAGTTTGTGCTCATGCACAGCTTTTTCTAATTGCGACCACAAATTTTCGATGACGTTTAGGTCTGCAGACTGGGCTGGAGTGTGTAATTGCTTCTTGCAATGGTACAGCAAGTATAACTGCACAATCTTCGCTGTATGTTTGGGGTCGTTGTCCTGCTGGAATATGAAGCTTGACCCAAGCCCAACTTACTGGCACTTTTTTTCAAGTTATCATTTAAAATCCCCCAAATATATGTTTGTCCTTAATACCATCAATAAAAGCAAGCTCTCCAACTCCTCCAGCCGACATACAACCCCAAACGAGGACAGATCCACCTCCGAACTTGACTGTCTTAATGGTGTTAGGTGCCAATGCTTTTCCAGCTTCTCTCCATATTTTAAATCGCCCATCGCTTCCTTAAAGATTAAACTTACTTTCGTCAGAAAATATTACAGTGTTCCAGAAATAAATAGGCTTTAAACGATGTTCTTTGGCGAAAATCACTCTCTTTTGTCTATTCACATACTTGATGAGTGGCTTTCGTATTGGTGTACGGCCATGAAACCCATATTGGTGAAGGGTACGTCGAATTGTTTCAACTGAGATCTTTTTCCCGATTGTAGAGGACATCGATAAAGCTAGTTTAGAGGCACTCACCCTCGGATCTTTCTTTACTGAGTGAATGATCTTCCTCTTCGCTGTAGTACTCAGTATTTCTTTACGTCCTCTTCCAGGAATATTGGCCACAGATTCAGTTTTTTTATACTTCTGTAGCATTTTTTGGACACTACCATGAGTTACACCAATCAACGAAGCGATTTCTCGAAGAGATTTTCCCTCTTTCGACCATTTTACAACCAATAAACGCCCAGATTCAGTAGTTTCTCTACGAGAGCTCATTTTACGATTTTTAATGAGAAAAAATACTATTTAAAAGCATTGAAGTGCAATAGCACGTGTTATAAGCCGCAGCTACTCCTGAAACTCTTTAAAGAAAATTTGAAACTAAAAAAAGTGGTGGCATAATTTACAAATATAACAAGTGTATACTCAATTTTGTGGCATGGTTTTCTATCTTTTCTTCGAATCGCTTAACTTTTTTCGTAATAAATAAGTTAACTATAGAATTGTGTTATTATAGGATGGTAAAGCAGAGGTTAAAGTATCTAGGATAAAAAGAATTTATCTATTTAAATCAATATTTTATTTGTAATTGGAAGAAGTCTAAAAGTTTTAGAGGTGCATACTCAATTTTGTGGCTCACTGTAAGTATACATTGGGTCTTAAACTAGACCTTTACTATTTTACATCGTTTAAAAGAGATTATGCTATTTTGCATCGTTTAAAAGGGATTATTCTATTTTGCATCGTTTAAAAGGGATTATGCTATTTTCTATTGATTAATAATGGCCACACTATTTTCAGTTGATTGACATGTTGCAAAAACATTTGAATACCTTGCTATCAACCTTAATAACGAAAGACTTCTCAAAATCTCTCTGAAAGGTCTTACTTTGAGCACTAAAGCAGAAAACATTGAATCAAAATTAGCAAATAGTTCAACTGAAAAGACTCCAAACTAAATAGCAATTATCAATTGCGATTGAACTCTATGGCATTCATAATGTTATCGAAATTTACAATATTGATAGATTGATGTATCTAAAAATCCACATAAATTAAACAAGAACAATTCTTGATGAAAATCTAAATCAAAATAAATCCTGATCATTCAATTTTTTCACCATGCAAGCTTAAAATTTCCACCTTGTAAGCCCAGGAACCTAAAATGCGGTTAAAATAATCCCACTAAAGAATGTGCAATTAAAGTCAAAATTCGAGTGTCCCACAGGCATCAACTGTGGAATTTCCGGTCATGTCGCATCGTAGGGGTTGTCTGGCCTTCCCAGAACATCAGCCAAGAAATGAACAATCAATGGAAGCTCTGTTCTTCCGACGTACTTACTATAAGAAGACATAAATATATAGAATAGGGGAAAAAAAGAAACGTTAAAACCAACGCAATCTTATTTATTGATTTTTTTTGTTATAATTTTAGACACAATTGTTTTTGAATGCTATATAATATGCTTTCATTTGAGTATATTCATCATTATAACAGCAGATTCAACCTTATTCGGGATGTACCACGGGTTGCCTAATACGTTGCATCCTCATTTTTTCACTCCAATTTTGGACAACCACTGCAACGAATGGTATTTGGGGAAGCTAACTGCAGAAAGATTCTCCAGTCTGCGAATTTATGATGTTAATACCTTTAGCTGAAGTGCAATTCCTCTTGTTGAGTTGGTGGCCAATTGGCTAGCACTTTGGCTTTTGGTACGATAGGCTTCAGGTTCGAATCTTGGAGGTGGCATGAATGTTTGTTGGTGGTTCGGAATGATGGCCGAGTGTCAAGCTCCTCGGTCATCTATAGCACAAGTTTTGGGTTTGAGTCCCGGGGGTGTATAGATGCTTGTAGTGATTCGGAATTCGCTTTAAGCCGTAGGTTCCTGTCTCATATGACCGTAGAGCGTCACAGAGCCCAATCATACTTCTCACCCACATCTTCCCAAACTGTAAAGGGGCAACTCAGCTCTAGGCACAGCGGTGTAGTGTAGTAGTAGTAACAGTGGTTCGGAATCCACTTTAAACTATAGGTTCCGGTCTACTTAGCCTGAGGTGTGCAAAATAATGATCGTAGAGCGACAATTCAAAACAAAAATTTTCTTGAGTTTTGAACCCGACTTTGTTCAAAAATCCAACATGTTATCCATTAGTCGCTCCAATTCTAATTTTGGAACAAAAATATCAAAGGCAATTTTTTTATTAAAACATGTTAATTTATTTTAAGCAACATTTTTTTAAACTTTAGAATTTGTTAAAATTGTACATTAATGATTTTTAAAAGCTTGTAGAGTTTTAATTTAATTTAAAATAATCCTATGTAATAATATTTTCCGCATTTACTAATTAAAGAATATTTATGTATATCTCCAAGTAATTATGATTATGAGTTCTGATTTTTCTACAGTATTCTGTATAAAAGAATTCCTTTCTAATATTTGAAGTATTTAAATATTAAAATTCAGTAATTATATTTTAAATTGATAATAGTTGAATACGCCATTGAATAAAAATTTAAATTTTTAAACTTATAGGCAAATCATATCATTTTTCGTAAATAGAATCAATTGCTTTTCGAAATATATTAAATATTATAATTAATGTTTCATATTACAAATCGATTAGTTTTTCCCCTTATAAAAATGAAGAACTAATGCGTTCCATTATTCTATTTCCTAGAATAACTTCCAATATTCTAATGCAATTAGAAATGGCTGAATTAAGTAAATAACGATAATGAATGGTTGGTTATAAATGGTCTCCGCTAATGACTTCCAAAATATTCGCATTTAATTGCAAGCAGAATCAGATTTCTTCGTCGTACAATTATTTAGAGATATATTGGAGAGAACTTCCATTAATTTCATGCTACATTAAAGATTTGTTTAATGTTTTGTAAAAGCATAACATAACGTTTTAAATCATTTGTTTTCTGTTAAACTGCTTTTATAAAGTACATCAAATAAATTTTCATTTACTGTAAAAGACTATTTTATTTCCACGTAAATAGACGACAGCCAATTAACAAAAATTTGTCTTGAAATGAGGATCAATTTATCATTTTAAGGAAATTAATGCATTCATTAATCTTTTATTTGTGTCCGAATTTCTTAATGAAGGTAAGGGACTGAAGCATAATAGCGTTTGTTATTTAGAGAGTTTTTGCATACCGTACGTTAGTTACCTTAGGACGTCCGTTAGCCTTTTCTCCTTAGCGCGCACACTCATAGGAAACATTATTACAGATACGCATGCGCAGTTTCTTATGAGCATGGGCGCTAGGGAGAAAAAGCTAACTAACGTCCTACGGTAACTAACGTACGGTATGCAAAAACTCTCTAATATTAGAGAGTTTTTGCATACCGTATTTTGGACGTCCGTTAGCTTTTTCTCCCTTGCTTTTTCTCTCGCAATTTCCTAGCGCCCATGCTCATAGGAAATTGCGCATGCGTATATGTAATAATGTTTCTTATGAGCATGCGCGCAAGGGAGAAAAAGCTAACGGATGTCCAAAATACGGTATGCAAAAACTCTCTATTATTGGACAGATTAAAACTAAATACCAAATTACAGGTCGACAGAAAAGAAGCTGCTATTCTCACAAGATTAAAGATGAAATACCACAAAATATATGAAAATTTCTGCTGATGGCTTTAAAAAAATATTTTTATATATTCCTGCATAATTTAATGCAATAACACTTGAAAGTTCCATTTTCTTAAAAATTATTATTTTGATCCAAAAATTACGAAAAAATCATTAATTGTTTTTTAATTAAAAATTTTTTTTTTCAGTGTCATCATATTTTTACGTCACTAGATTACACTGTCTTTTACAAAAATGACTCAGTTAAGTTACTAGAAGGGAAAAAAACAAGATTGAAAATAACTACTAATTTTCAATTTATTTTCCGAACTAACACTGTTATAGGTTGAAAAAAAAAATCAATGCTAATATATTAAAGGTAAAAATAAAGAAAAATATTGGAATCTCTCGTTTTCTGTTAATTGCTTTATTTAACCAATTTATATTATTTAAGGTGAGTTATTTAAAATTTGAAACTTTTAATTCTGCGTAAATATTTTTTCTTAACAAAATTCACCAAAACTAAAAATGTTTTCTTTTGTGTAAATGAGCAACATTAAATCATATTTGCTAGTTTGGGAAAATAATATCAGTGTTGAATGATTAAGTTTTAATTTTTTTTATAAGAAAATACTATGATTTTTTGTTTTGTTTCAGAATCCTGTGACAATAATTATATTTTTGGATTTTATTCGATGATTTTCTGAAATTTCAGGAAGAGTTTAAAACGCATTTAGTACAAAGGCATTTAGATAGATTCATAAATCCAAACGTTGTTCCCGTCAAAAATCTGTACAGATAGAGTGAAAAAAAATTTTGCTGCGAGTTTTTTCTCACGTCTAACCTTTGTAGTTATAGAAGACCTTAGCAAAAAATACTATAAATAACGGTTATATATTTTTTCTTTCTAATGCAGCTGGCAAACACTTAGACAGCTTGGTCATGGATGCCTTAAGGCCAGTGCTGCACAAACATTACTCACTTTGCAATACCCAGGGGGCGCGTGTAACTTGAAGATAAGCAACGGACGCGGAGTAACAATGCCCCTCATAACGGTTATATTTGAAGAAGAAAAAATTAATCGTAATTTGGTGCTGTGATTGAATAAATATCATAATATAGTTACTATTGCTTTGATTTAAATGTAATTCTTTACACTTTAAATTTTTATTTATACGTTATTGAACCAGTATCTCTTTCGTCCCATAAAATTTGCATTTAGCAAATAAATGCTCGGAAATAATATAATTTTAGCGAGTACAGCGCTATATTAATGAAAAGCTGAGACATCGAGTAGAAACGATTCTGCGGTATGGAAAATGTAATAATTGGTCAAGAGTAAAATTGCGGAATCCCCAATTTAAAAATTTCATTTAACACAGGTTAACCAGTTGTTAATTCTATTGTTACATGCAATTGTTACATACAACATATTCTGCTCGTGTCAATTAATTGTTAGTAAATAGGATAAGTTGGAGTCAAATTGTCTGTCACGTTTGCAGAAGACTAAACATTTTGTTTATTGAAATCTGTAAGTTGTTTTGATGAAGAATGTTGAAAATGTATTACATTAACTGAAAAGCTGCAAAAAGTTATTACTAATTATTGAATTTGTTTTAGGTATTTTGACTTAATGTATATGCTTATCTAAAATGTATGCAAAAATTTCACTGAAATTAATATTTTTTAAAAACTTCAAGACATAGTTATTTGCAACAAGTATCTCAATAAGTAGCTCAATTAGAAATGTTATAAGCTGTAACAAACTCTAAATGAATTTCTTTCAATGAATCGTGTTTAAGCTGAATTTATTTTAGAAAAAGATTTTACAAAGGATAGGAAAATCATTTAAGTTGAAAGTATTTAAGATTTAATACAAAGAAATAAACACTAATAAAATAATGCCATTATTTGTTACAAAGAATATTGTTGCCCGACTCATGGTTCAGTGGCAACGTGCGCCGATAGTGAACAATAAGGGTGAGGTTCAATCCGTTGGCGGCATTGTTGCAGGCACTGTTTCAAAAAACGAGGAGCCTCGATGCCGTTTGTGAGGTCTTGCTTCGTTAGTCGGAGTACCTGGTGGGAACTTTCCAGGTTTTCTCCCATACGATACGCAAATGAGGGGTAGTTCTGCTTGTAAGTCCTCCCGGAAGGCACTGCCCTCCTTCTTCAGCAGCACGGAGCCAAGTCAGAATATTAGAGTTTTTGCATACCGTACTTCGGACGTCCGTCAGCTTTTTCTCCCTAGCGCGCATGCTCATAGGAAATTGCGCATGCGTATCTGTAATAATATTTCCTATGGGCATGCGCGCTAGGGAGAAAAAGCTGACGGACGTCCGAAGTACGGTATGCAAAAACTCTCTATTACCTATGGGATGCTCCTTCACAACAGAAGCTGCCCCCTTTCCATTCATCCATGAGTAAGACTAATGGGGTGTCTGTTCGACGCTGCCAGACTAGTCACAATAACATAAATATTATTAATCATGTTACTTCCTGAAATGCGCTAAATGTTTCAGAAGATTTAAAAGGTAAATTATTAAAACAATTTTTCATTATTCATTTCTACTGTATTATTGAATGACTGTCTTTTTGAATTTACCCTTTTCCAGTCATTTAAAGCTACAGTAACTAGTAACTATATCATTATATTTATTCAATGCCAACATCAGATTAGATCCCTTTTTCAAATATAACCATTATTTATACTAGTTTTAAACGTTAATTAACTGCAAAACCGTCTGTAGCCCAATAACTCCCAACTCTCTAATCTCCTCGCTTCACTAGTTAATTAAAATAAATAGCTACGTTAGATTAACGATTGAATTAACAATGTTACACATAAAAATTCACAGGAGATTAATGGGAAAAATAGTTGTTTATGAAACATTTTACCAAACAATAATTTCAATCATTTAAAGATTTTGAATTGTTTTGCCTCCTATATAATTGATGACAAAGCGATTCTTTGACTGAATAAAAATATATTGATGTCTTACGTTATCAAAACTCTGATCTTATTTAAAGCTATAGCATATGAAAACTTGTAGAGGTTTTCTATCTATTTTATATAAATGTTAATCTTCTTGTCTGTGTATCCCGTGTATCAATCTTATTACAACGAAGAATACGCAGTTTTTACAGCATTGTTACTTATGATTTTTATACAACAAATTTTTATGTAATTTTAATGATTTGTTAATGAGTTCCATTATATAAATATAGGTATTCGGTCTTTTTAAACTTTCATATGATATATGGTATAAGAAAATATGGAATAAGGAAGTTATAAGGCGGGATAACGGTATAAAAGCATTTTAATTTTATATATTACTTACAGATATGACCCCTCATTGTCTTGTCAGAGAAAATGACTCATCTGTAGTTTTATAAAAAAAATAATACATTTAAATTCTTTAAATACTAACCCTTCTTAAATCAATGAAATACATTAGTAAACATCATGATAATAATGAACTGCTGATTTTCAATACGGAATTCAGTAGATGTAAATGCATGCATTTAAAAAAAAAACTCAGTCAAAATCCAAACATCTAATGACGATTAAAAAGCAATAGACGCAAGCGACAGCACTAATAGAAGTAAAGTATTAAAATACAGCCAGGCGCTGAAAAAAAATCAGTGACATTTTTATTTCTAATACTTTTTTAATTGTAGAAACAGAATGGTCTCTTCTAGTGACATAAGATTCGGTGCGAATTAAAAAAAAAATAATTGATAATTATTTACGTAAAAAACAATAAACGCAAGTGCAAGATTCCCTTGCATTTAAAAAAAAAAGAAATTCAGAGAAAACAAATTATAGTTTTTAAAAGTTTGAGAAATACTAAGCTATTCTTGCTTTATATGTAAAGATTTTTTTAATGACGCTTATTGATACCTTACAAAAGAAAATATTTTGTTTTTTAAGTAAAGTCATGAATATTTTATTATAGCGAAAAGATTAAATATATATGAGCAGATTTCTTTTAGTAAGTATTTCTTTTAGTTTTTTATTTGTCAGTAATCATGTTGTTTCTTATCCCACTTGGCTGGCCAAGCCCACGAGCCCATATGTACTCATGATTGAAGGGGAAGGAAGCAGCTTCTGTTGTGATGGAGCACCCGTAGGTAGAAGTCTGACTTTGGCTCCGTGACGCTTTTTACAGTCATAGGAGACCGGGACCTACGGCTTAAAGTGAATTCCGAACCACTACAAACATCCATGGCACCGCCGGGATTCGAACCCGAAACCTGTGGCACCGAGCGCTATCCACTCGGTCATTCAGGTCCCACATGTGTGAATGCCAGCGGCACGCGGTGTTCCCAGGTGGTCACCCACCCAAGTACTGACCGCGCCCAATGATGCTTGACTTCGGTGATCTAACGAGAACCGATATATTCAGCATGGTATGGCCGTTGGCGTCAGTAATCATAGTTACCAGATGCATTAATAATGATTTCCGATCAATTTAAGCAGTGATGGTTCTGAACTCTTTGAAGTCGGGGAGCAATTAAAAACTTATAAAGAAGTATAGGCCCACTATATACAAATTTCTGAGGAATAAGCATCCTCTACTAACGCCTCACAGTTTTATCTCCCGATGGTCAACTTCACAGACTACTACTTACAAATGACAAAATCTCAAAGCTTGCAATGGAAATTTTTTTTAACATAGATAATCATATAGATGGTAGCGCTGCTAATAACCAATCATGAAAATTACTGCTCCTAGTTTCTCGGAAGTAGGGCCTGAATGACCGAGTGGCTAGCGCTCTGGCGCTCGGTACCACAGGTTTCGGGTTCGAGTCTCGGCGGTGCCATGCATGTTTGTAGTGGTTCGGAATTCACTTTAAAACGTAGGTCCCGGTCCTAATAGGATTTCTAGAGCGTTGCGGGGGCATTGTTACTCCGCGTCCGTGGCTTATCTTCAAGTGACACGCGCCCCCTGGGTAATGCAAAGTGAGTAACGTCTGCGCAGTCGTTGCCTTAAGGCATCCAAGACCAAGTTGTCTAAGTATTTGCCAGCTGCATTAGAACAAAAAAAAAGTTTCTCTGAAGTCTTCTAGGGTGTACCATAGCACCCAGAGAACTGAACTAAAGTAAGAAATTTGTATATTGAGTTGACTTTGAAAAACATAAAATGTGAGATTTTGGATATACGAAGATTTATTTAGTAGGGAATAAATAAATTCTACCTTTCAATGCGATGAAAACTTTGTTTTATATTACTAGTGAACATAAGCTTACGGCTTATAAAGGTTTTATAAACATAACATTATAGCTTTATAAAAATAATTGGAATGTGAAAAAAAACTTGACACCAATGATTTTTTTTATGAAAGTGAAGTATGTCAATTATGCGCTTTGCTAAGAAAATTGCTGAAATATTATAGAGTTTTTGCATACCGTATTTTGGACGTCCGTTAGCTTTTTCTCCCTCGCGCGCATGCTCATAGGAAATTGCGCATTTCCTATGAGCATGCGCGCTAGGGAGAAAAAGCTAACGGACGTCCAAAATACGGTATGCAAAAACTCTATTGTTATACTGACTTTAAATTTGGCGATATATTACACAATTTGGCGACATTCCTATGGCACCATAATAATAAAAAATAACGACAAATTTTAAATAATGTAATTGTTATGGTGAATATAATAATGCATAAGCACAGGATTAATCACATTTACCGTATCCTATAAATACATACATATGAACAATAAAAAAACCCTACGTAAATTGTATAGTAAATTGAAAATGATTCTTGTAGAAATAAAATATGAAACGTTAAACCTCTTTGTAGTAGTATAAAACAATAATTTGAATTATTTTAAAGACTTTGGATTCAAAATGATTTATAAAATTCTTATAAAATTTTTAAAATTTTTTTATTTATTTCCAATGGCAGATTATGAACAGTTACAGCAAAAAAAGAACAACGAAAAAAAAAATATACAACAACAAATAATACAACAAAACATGCTGAAACAGAGTTCATTAATCTAACAATAATGCCAAGTTGCAGATCTTTTAGCCACTAAAAAAGTGTTACCAGGTACACCACGGAGAGGTAGATCTTCTGCGCACCTATTATAAATTTCCTTCCAAATCCAAAAGAAATATTGATTCAATTAACAATTAAAGTCAAATTTTCAACTGCCGCAATTGATTTTGTCGCGACCTTTTAAATATTACAAACTGTCAGTGGCATAGACGATCCATGTCCGGAATACTTTGTAATGAAATTTGTGGCCTTCCTTTGTCAGTTGGGATAGAAAATCGATGCCGGCGATTTCATTCTGTCAAAAGATTTGATATTAGATTTTTGACTTCCATTATAAAATTCCTAGATTCATGGAAGAACACTCTTTTTATGATCTATGAATAAAAAGTTTTAAAATGAACAGCTTTTAAAAATATTTTTTTGATTTTCGGTTCCTATACTTTTAATCATAAAATCCATTTTTTAAAGAATAGAAATATTCTATTTTATATGTTTTAATCAGTTGAATGAAAAAGTGATGATCAATATTTAATACATTTTACTTTCGCGTGTATTTAATGAATGAATATATAGATAATTTTTATACATTAATTATATTCACGTACTATGTGTATTTAATACATGAATACAAATATATAAATTTAATACCTTATTTTCATATGTATGAATATAAAGAATATATATTTAATACATGAATATGTATATAATAAAGAAAATCTACGTGATATATATCATAATACATTTTCATATAGTAGACTTTTAGACTCTTCCTAAATGTTTTTGACTTTTTAATTTGTTTTTTTGAATAGATAAGTGAGATAATTTTATTTTAGGCACTATAACATAATTTCATTACGCTGTCCACGTTCCAGGAAAAATAAAAATATTATTTATTTTTTTAATGGTTAAGGTAAAAAGAAAAGAACATTCAATATTTAGGATGGCCGGTTTGTTTACACGAGAGCTATGCATACTACAAAAACAGTAAATTTGTTGAAACTGTCGCTATACTGATAGAAAGACGCCCCTGATAGGTTGCGACGAACGTCTTCTGTCACTCACAGGCAGATGATTGGATGGCAGGAATGCCATTTAATTTGGCGTATTGCCAAGTTGACAGATTCAGATTTAAAACAATGAAGTTGGCGCGAAGCCAAGTCAGCGGTTTATTATAATATTAATCATAAGAATTCATAAGATTTTTTTATATGAATTTTAAATTTAGAATTTTCCACAAAATTAATTTTTTTAAGTTTAGAGACATTCTTTTTTTTTTTTTGTTTCAATCAAGTGAAATATTGACGATCAATCTTCGATAAACTTTCTTTTATGACCCTGCATTTGTTACACGGATATGAAGATTTTCAGAATACTACAAATTTATTTATTTTGGAACTATTGTCTTACAATTTTATATAACTATATTTTTTTAATTCTATTTATTATACTTTAGAAATAATCTGTTTGTATATGTATCAATTGGTTCAATTAAAAAATAATGGTCAATAATTACTATATTTTATTTACATATTGGTATAGTTGCTACATGGATGTAAATTATTAAAATAGTTCTTAGAATGTTTTATTTATAATTTTTCTTATGATTTCCTTTTATTATTTTTGTAATGTTTGGAAGATAATTTGTACAAATAAGAGTTTTTATTTTAAATACTAAAGATTTTCAAAGGAAAACTGTATCCTTTAAATTGCAACTAGTATAAATTATAGTATAATAATAGTATGATACTAGTATAATAATATTTATGCTAGTTTAAATTTGAAGCTAGTATAATTTTAAAATGCAACAACAAAACACTTATGTTAAAAGTAGTGTGTGTAGAACAGAAATCACACAAATGTACGAATGATTACCCATTATAGGATATTCCATTAAACACAGTTTTATTTACGTAAAATTTAAAAAAATTAAAATATAAGATATTGATCCTAATTCTAATAATATATAAATTTTAACTTATTTTGTATATTTGTGTTTGTTGTTGTTTCTTATCCCACTTGGCTGGCCAAGCCCACGAGCCCATACGTACTCATGATTGAAGGGGAAGGAAGCAGCTTCTGTTGTGATGGAGCTCCCGTAGGTAGAAGCCTGACTTTTGCTCCGTGACGCTCTTACAGTCATAGGAGACTGGGACCTACAGCTTAAAGTGGATTCCGAACCACTACAAACATCCATGGCACCGCCGGGATTCGAACCCGAAACCTGTGGCACCGAGCGCTAGACACTCGGCCATTCAGGTCCCAAATTTGCCAACGGCACGCGGTGTTCCCAGGTGGTCACCCACCCAAGTACTGACCACCCCCAATGATGCTTGACTTCGGTGATCTAACGAGAACCTGTATATTCAGCATGGTACGGCCGTTGGCTTAAAAAAATAATCTGCCAGAAGTGGGATTCGAACCCACGCCCACATTCGTGGACCAGAATGCTCAACTCTGCTTTCAGAGCAAGGTTAATCCTTGAGTCTGGCGCCTTAGACCGCTCGGCCATCCTGACATCCTGTATATTTGTAGCGTGCAGGTTGGGCAACCAGATAGTAACGGAGTATGGTTGGGTTGTGGTACTTGAGGCACAGGTTGGAAAATTCACAGCTTTATTGACACACGCACAAACATCATACACATACAATTAGAAACAAACAACATTTAACACATTTAAAGACACAAAATTATAGATCCGTGGAAGGTTTTCATTTCAAACCGAAAATCCGATACTTAGCTATGCGCAGGATGCGCGAAATGTACTTCCTCAACGGGTGAGAGTCTGTAGGCCAACTGACTATATCTCCTAAACGCCATAGAGACGTTCTTGTCAGTGCGTAGGGGAAAGCATGGTTACATATTTTAATTTCAAATTGCATTCGAATTGCGAAACGTATTCGAGTTGCATATAGGAATCAAAAGTATGATCCTGTGATTCATTGCCAGAGCTTTCGAGATTACTATTGCTGATATTCTCGCTTGAAAAAAGTGTACATAATGGAAAGCTATAAATAAATACAGATGCTAACAATCAACAGTAAATAATACGTAATTATTCGCTAATCTTGTGGATATTGAAGGGCGATTTCTAAAATCATACGAAATCGCAATAAAACGATTCTTGACAGATTTACGACATTAGGAGTGTTTGCCTTAGAATAATACAATAATTAAAATTATTCTTTTTAATTTACAATTAAAAATTAGTTTTTTCACTAGGTACCTCGTGTTTCGAAAAAATCCTCAAATATGAAACACGAGTTTAATGTCGTTAAAATTTTAAATTAAATGAAAAAAAAATTTCTTTATTAAAGTTTTTACAAGTAGATCTTTTAAAACAAGAGAAAAAGCCTAATATTCAAAGAATCGTGTATCTATGTATGAACAGCATATGATTTTTGTATTAAATTTATTGGCTAAATTGATGTGCCATTTATTAAAAAAAAAAATCTGTAGAATCTTTTCATGATGCATTTAATTTTCTTCATTCGTTTAGTAATACACTGAAGTGACAAAAAGTCATGGGATACCTCTTAATATCGTGTCGGCCCTCCTTTCGCCCGGCGAAGTGCAGCAACTCGACGTGGCATGGACTCAACAAGTCGTTGGAAGTCTTCTGCAGGAATATTGAGCCATGCTGTCTCGATAGACGTCCATAATTGTGAAAGCGTTGATGGTGCAGGATTTTGGGCACGAACAGACCTCTCGATGATGTCCCATAAATGCTCGATGGGATTCATGTCGGGCGATCTAGGTGGCCAGATCATTCGTTGGAATTGTCCAGAATGTTCTTCAAACCAATCGCGAACAGTTGTGGCCCGGTGACATGGCGCATTGTCATCCATAAAAATCCCATCGTTGTTTGGGTACATGAAGTCCATGAATGGCTGCAAGTGATCTCCAAGTAGCTGAACATAAGCATTTCCAGTCAATGTTCGGTCCAGTCGCACCAGAGGACCAAGTCCATGCCATGAAAAAACAGCCCACACCATTACGGAGCCACCACCAGCTTGAACAGTGCCTTGCTGACAGTTTGGGTCCATGGCTTCGTGGGGTCTGCGCCACACTCGAACCCTACCATCAGCTCTTACCAACTGAAATCGTGACTCATCGGACCAGGCCACGGTTTTCCATTCATCTAGGGACCAACCGATATGCTCACGTGCCCACGAGAGTCGCTGCAAGCGATGTCGTTCTGTCAGTAAAGGCACTCGAGTCGGTCTTCTGCTGGAATAGCCCAAGAAAGCCAAATTTCTCCGCACAGTTCTAACAGACAAGTCCCTTGTATGTCCCACATTGATTTCTGCAATTATTTGACGCAATGTTGCTTGTCTGTTAGAATTTACGACTCTTTGCAGACGTCGCCGGTCTCGGTCGTTAAGTGCAGGCGGTCGACCACTGCGCTGTCCATGGTGGGATGTTATGCCTGAAATTTCATACTCTCGGCACACTCTTGACACAGTGGATCTGGGAATGTTGAATTCCCTAACGATTTCCGAAATGGCATGACATATGCGTCTAGCTCCAACTAACATTCCGCGTTCAAAGTCTGTTAATTCCCGTCGTGCGGTCATCATCACGTCAAAACCTCTTCACATGAATAACTCGAACAGAAATGAAAGCTCTGCGAAAGCACTGCGCATTTATACCTGTTCTACGCGATGCTACTGCCATCTGAAAATTTGCATATTGCTATCCCATGACTTTTGTCACTTCAGTGTATATTTGCCAGAGTCTCAGTGTCAATGCGCGCCGCTGGTGAGCATTAGTGTTGAGATTCAATTCGCTGACGGCTGACTTTGTTGTAGACACTATTTCAAAAAATCGAGGAGACTTGATGGCGTGTGTGATGTTCAGCCTCTTGCTTCTATCATTATTTGGACTACCTGGGGGGAGTTTTACGGGTTTTCTCCTATACGATACGCAAATGAGGGATATTTCTTATAATCCTCCCGGAAGGCACTGCCCTCTTTCTTCAACATAACGGAGCTAAGTCAGACTACTACCTACGTGTGCTCCATCACAACAGAAGCTACCCCCTTTCCATTCATCCCTGAGTAAGACTAATGGGGTGTCTGTCCCGCACTGCCAGACACTGAGGCTTAGTCACAATAGCATGAATATTATTAATCACGTTACTTCATGAAACGCGCTAAATGGTTCAGATATTTTAAAAGGGAAATTATTAAAACGCTTTTTAATTATGCATTTCTGCTGTATTATTGAATGACTGTCTTTCACAATTTACCATTTTCTAGTTATTTAAACCACAATAACTAGTAACTATATCACGATGTTTATTCAATTAGTTAGACTACCTGGTGAGAGTTTTACGGGTTTTCTCGTATACGATATGCAAATGCGGGATAGTTCCTCCTAAAAGTCCTTCCACAAGGCCCTGCCTCCTTTTGCGACATGGAGCTTAGTCAGATTTCTACTTACAGGTGCTCCATCACAACAGAAGCTGTTCTCTGTCTCTCCATGCATGAGTAAACTACTCTTGGGATGACTATCCCGTACTGCAGGACACTGAGGATTAGTCACAACAACAACATTAACAACAATATATTTTTACATTTCACTTTTCTTGAAAATAAAATTTTGTTAGAAAAATACATTGTGTTCGACAAAGCATTTATCTTGTGACATACAATTATCCGAAATATAAAAAAACCTATAAATTGTTTTTTTTTATATGAAAATTATTACTTTTATACTGTAATATACAAATGGTTTAATACATGTAGCTTTTCCTGACATCTTTCTGGAGAATAAATTATTTTGTCTTTCACTATTTGTTAAGAATATCTAATGTTTAATAACATTTTATGCATTAGAAGGAAAAAAAAATTAATAATGACTTGAATTAATTGGTGATCTAATATAAATAATATGATCAAAAGTCTTTTATAAAGTTTGTTTTTTAAAAATAACTCTACAAGCTGTGTGTACAAATGTATTATTTATGTAAATTTATGAATGGAAATTATGAAATTATTTGACATTGCTAATTTTCATATCTCAATGGTTTCATATGGTGATATTATTCTACATGATTTTAAATTTCCGAATAATTATTTGTTGGATAATATAATTCGGTACTTACGTATTAACGCTACCTTGGCTACAGATTTGGCGGTTTTTAAGTGTCGCCAATCTAACAGGTACAGATTTGGCGGTTTTTAAGTGTCGCCAATCTAACAGCTACAGATTTGCTGTTTTTTGACGCCATTTTTTAGTGCTACGAAAATGCGTATTTGGGATTTGCCAGAAACAGAACAAGATGCAATTTTATTTTTTCAGAAGCGAAATATTTTACCAAAACAACGAAAATGTCCCAATTCCCATGATTTTGGTAAACGTAAGTTTTGGAAATGCAATTTTAGTCAGTGTGCTTATCCTGTGGGACTTAGAAAAGACAACTGGTTTGATGGTAACAGAATTTTAAAAACCGCCAAATCTGTAGCTGCGGTTGGCGTTCAAAAGATAAATGCGTGCTCGTGCGAACAACAAGATTGCTCTTTATTAGCGCAACTGTAGCCAAGGTAGCGTTAATACGTAAGTACCATCTTTGTTTATTAACTTTATGCATTTCTTAAAGACCGCTTGTTATTTTGCCATTATATCCATTTTCTATCTTACTATTATGTAAGGATAGAGGATTCGATTTCAGATGACGTGTGCTACAGTCAAATGTGTATCCTCGTCCTATTGTAGGGATATTTATTCTATCTGCTTGTGAATTCTATTTGCTGATTTTAGAATGGGTTGTTTACTCTAGGATAGTAGATGTAGAAAAATTATGCCTTCATAAGGGACTTTCAAGGGTAATTTCCTGCATTTGCATATTGGCAAATGCGGCACAATTTAACATATAAATGCATCTCAGAAAGTCCCAGAAAGGTGTTATCTGCAACGCTGTCCTAGAGTAAATAACGACGCTATCCATTATGAAGTAACCGGCAAATTTAGTAAATTCACGATCATGTATAAATATTTTTTTTTCTTCTAATGCAGCTGGCAAATAGACCGTGATCTTCAGCATAAGGGCTGCACCTTTACATTTGGGGAGACGTTTCATTTTCTTTAATTTAATTTTAATTTTTCAAAGTGATTCTGGGAAGCAAAATACGAGCAATTAATTTCGAATCGAGGAAGTCTTGTGTAACAGTGATGAAAGGTTAAGCTTTAAGCACTTCAATTTTTCTTTAGCAAAATTATTTGCAGAGTTTCTCATTTTGCATCTTAATGAATGAAACATCCAGAGAACGTTTTTCACAAACTTATTTAATAATCATTGTTCGTTTTGCGTGAAAATTATTCATTATGAGAATCATTCTAAATGCCAAAAGGTAGTAAAATGAATTGTGAAAGTTTGTTCTGCAACTAGTAATGGCTTTTAATGAATATTAAAATTTTTGAATGAATTTCAGTATCTAATAGAATGCATGCAACTTGATGGTAAGCCACGGACGCGGAGTAACAATGCCCCCGCAGCGCTCTACGATCCTATTAGGGATCCTTAAAGTGGATTCCGAATCACTACAAACACCCATGGCAAAGTCGGGATTCGAACCCGATACCTGTGGTACCGAACGCCAGAGAGCTAGCCATTCGGCCATCAGGCCCCCGTATAAATAGTATACCAGGATAAAAAAGGTTTTTTTTCTACATTCATTTACAAATATTATAAATAATATTATACTAGGATAAAAAAAGTTTTTTTTTCTACAGTCACGTACAAATAGCAGAAGTAATATTATAGGAAAAAAAAAAGGTTTTTTTACCAGAATATTATAAATTCTTAACATTGAAATGTTAAATTTAGTGCAAAATGAAAAGAAAAAAAAATCCCACTTTTCAAGCAAGAAGCAAAAAAAAAAAAAAAGACGTTGCTATTTAGCATCTCAGTTTAGATTTATCCTCATCATTAAAAGAGAAGTGCTTTAGTTCCTGTCTAGAGTTACTTCCATTACGTAAAACAGTCTCGCTTCCCAGACTAATTAAAAACCACTTTATAATCCTAGCACGGAAAATGATTCGTCTTTTACCGATAATGAACATCGTGGTAATTGGTGTTATATAAAATACTTTCTTTACATTTGGGGAGACGTTTCCTTTTCTTTAATTTAATTTTAATTTTTCAAAGTGATTCTGGGAAGCAAAATACGAGCAATTAATTTTGAATGGTGGAAGGCTTGTGTAACAGTGATGAAAGGTTAAGCTTTAAGCACTTCAATTTTTCTTTAGCAAAATTATTTGCAGAGTTTCTCATTTTGCATCTTAATGAATGAAACATCCAGAGAACGTTTTTCACAAACTTATTTAATAGTCATTGTTCGTTTTGCGTGAAAATTATTCATTATGAGAATCATTTTAAATGCCAAAAGGTAGTAAAATGAATTGTGAAAGTTTGTTTTGCAACGAGTAATGGCTTTTAATGAATATTAAAATTTCTAAATGAATTTCAGTATCTGATAGAATAATTGCTTATAATTTTATTTGATTACTAACTTTTATAATTATTCATTTGTTAAAATGCTTGATAAATGAAAAAATTGAAAGCATCGCTTGAAATTTATTTGGCAATGAAGACTCTGCTTAACTGACCATCAACAGCGACTAGCCAAGCAATGACCATAGTAAATCAAATCCTTTTGGAAATGATTAGAAGCATAAGATAAGACGGCTATTAAAATCATAAGAATTGAAGGTTCTTGTCAATCAGTACACCCTATATAACGTCTATACACATTACCTCTATAAACATTATATTTAGGCCTATTGCTTCTTCCCTAGCATTAAGGGTAGATAAATTTTTGCTGTACTGCATATTGTTATCTAGGGTTTTATTGGAACTCATTCCATACAAATTTGGCCACTTATCATAGAAACAAAAATAACATATAAACGAATCAAAATTACAAAGGGAAAAACCAGGCATTATTAACAAAAATGGTCAAAAGGCCTTAAAAACAAGTTAAATGCTCTAAGGATAAAAATTTAAAAAGCTAGAAACCCTATAATAAAGGTCCATGTGATCATACGTGTTTTTTCTGACCATCCAGTAAAGACTACACGAATCACCATAATTTACAACAGAAGAGTCCAGTCCCGAGCAAACAAGTAGTATCTTGCGTAAAACGCATATACCATAGTTTATAATCCCTACTATAGCCAGATGTTCGTATCCAGTTCTTAATCTAAAATTGACAACAGCCTTTATGCGAGTTTTTTTCACTGAATTTTTTCCGGTCATCCCCGATGTTAATCAGACTTTTCCTTTGGTGTTAGATAATAATTCACTAATATACGATGACTTAATTTTGTCCCGTATAGTTCTCCTAAAAGAGTCACAAGGGATAGGACACTGTCCAGCAGCTTCTGTTCCTTTTTTGCCAGAAAATCTGCCCTTACGTTTCCATCAATTCCAATATGTGATGGAATACACTGGGAAGTTATGTATTAACCATTTTCATCAAGGAACTTGATATCTTGTTTTACATTGGTTACAACTGCAGACTCGAACTGTCTTTGTAAAGTGATTGCTTCAATGGCGGAACTGCAATCCATCAGAATAACTGCTTTTGAAAAAGAACTGCATAGAACTATATAGAACTAAACTAAAAGAACTGCATAGAACTATATAGAACTAAACTAAAAGAACTGTATAGAACTTGCTGTATTGTATTGAACTTGACATTTTGATCTCTGAAATTCTTTTTAATTGACCCGCGTATTCTTTGCTGCTTTTAACGAAAAATGCAAGCAAATCAAAATTTTAATAACACTTAGTTTCTGAAAATAAATTCTTCTTTGCTTTTGTTGGAAAATCTATACACCTAAAAAAATTCAAGCTCGTGTTCAGTATAATGTTTCTGAAGGAAATATCTTACATAATTATACATTTATGTTTGTGCATTAATTCATTTACTAATGTTTATAATTTCAAAGTACTTCCATGTAACTAGATATATATTAGATATTCTTTATCAAAACTTTCTTAAATAATTGAATGAAATAGTGTTATTGAAATTAATCTAAATATTGTAAGTCCAGCATTCAACTATAAGTAATTTAACTTTGTTCTTAGTTCTACACTTAAATAATAAGTTTTATAATGCGATGAATTTATTATAACTGAAATAAGACCACTTTATTTGATTTAAAGTTTACAGGAAGTTTATTTCATGAATAATTTAATAAATTTTCTATAGCTAACTGAAAAGTAAAGGAAAATATCTTTCTAGGTAATGTAAACAGATAAAATTATGATCCTCTTGCAGACATAGAATAGAGGGAAGTGTTACATTACATACAAATATAGCTTTTAACTTATTAAATATTATATGCAATAGAAAACAGCTATAATACTTCCAGTTGTTTGCTCCTGTTGTATTTACTAAGATAAATAGTTATAAATTGTAAGTCTGAGAAATGAACTTAATTATACTAAGAAAGCCAGAATTGTTGGATATACAAATAATTTAAACAACCAGAACGGAACATTTATCCTTCAGGTGAATGGAAATTAATGAAAATGAAAAATTTAGTTCTGAAACATTTTAACACTAACGTAAAATATGTTCACTTTTAGAAGGATGTAAATTTTAAATCATTTGTTAAATAAAGTAATTATCTATGAACTAATAATTGAACTATAATTTGACAAAACAATTTTGTTAACTATAATAAATTTGAAAGAATAAGGCATTTGAAATTACATTTTGCATCTCCATTTTCTTTTATTTCACTGTGAAATAATGTAAAAAAAAAAGGTGTAAAAATTACGTTTTAATATATGTTTATAACTGTACTGTTATATACATGCAATATTATATAATTAAAATATTATAGTTATATGTGGTTATTAAATGAACCACAATATTTATATAATAATATTGTTTTATTAAATCTGAATCTCTGGACTGTTTTAGAATTAAAAATAATAAGTTGGTATTACAAAAATGCTTATTGTGTGTTTTTAGTGTTAGTGAAAATGTTTTGAACATGACTTATTGATTGATAACAAAATTCGATATATTAGATCTTAGAATGAGACAGATGCGACTGATAGTAAAATTCTTGGCTTCGTTATGCTGAAATATTTTTTATCTATTAATTAATATGTTTTAAAAAAATATTATATTTTTAAAAGTAAGGCGTTTATACATTTTGAATCAATTCTTTGAATTTTCAGATTTATTTGTAACGTTTGTAGCATATAGATTTTTTTCTATTATTTTTTAACGTTTCCAAGGAAAAAGTTCTTAACTTCCATCAATGCTTCAGCTAAATTACATTATTTGGGATCTTGTAATAAAATTTAAACTCATTCGACTTCCGAGAATGGCTCTTTTATACTTTCAGCAAAATAAAACTGAATTTACTTTTAATAATATAATTTTATAAATTTTAATGATTAAATTTTAAACTCAATCAATAGCAAAAGATGGCCAGATAAATTGTTAATAAAGCATAGAATTAAAAAAAAAAAAAAAAACATGCTCCCTCCTACACATTGGCAAAAGTACTCTCTGTGGCGTTCAGCAGAAATGATCAGTCGGCCTCGAGACTATCACCCAAGAGGAAGTACAGCTCAACCTACGCTCCCGGCGAGAAACGTTTAATTTACAGTCTCTCATTCCGAGAGGAAATATAATAAGCCTATCACAGCGCATTAGTTGACCTACAGACTCTGACCCGGAGAGGAAGGATATTTTGTGCATCCTGCGCGCAGCAGGATGCACAAAATATCCAGGAGTTTTGCAGGTAGTGTTGAAAATATGCAGGAGTTTTGTATATTCTGCTTAGAAGTGGAATACTTCCGCAAATCTATAGTTACAATATTTAACACATTTTAAAGAAGATATGTCTCTAATTATATGTGTGGTATTTGTGCGTGTGTCAATAAAGCTGGGAGTTCTCATAGGAAACTGAGCATGCGCGCTAGAGAGAAAAAGCTAACGGACGTCCTACGGTAACTAATGTACGGTATGCAAAAACTCTCTACTATCTAACATAATTGCCTAACCCAGGGAAGGGCAAACTTTTTCGGTTGCGGGCCAAAATTCAAAAAAAAAAATAAAGTTTGGCGGGCCAAGATAAATTTTTCTAAAATTGTAAAAACAATATACAAGTATTACTATTTAAATATGTTAATGATTTAATTTTTAAAAGTTTCTTATATTGAGGTTCGAAGTGAGATGTACTGATTCTAAAGAACGAGGCTAAATGTTCATCCGTCAGTCTCCTTCTGCAATAATTCTTTCTATGGTTCATAGTTAAAAACACTTGTTCACATATATAAGAAGAAGCAAACATAGCACTGATTTTCTGGGCGTGAGATATTAAATTTGGGAAACTCAATTTCGATAATGATTTGTAAAACTTTAACTTTGGCATATTTAGAAATAACTGCTTGAGATGATTGTTAGATTGCAACTATATGTGCCATGTGTGCTTGCTATTTTCGTCGATTTATGTTTTGTAGAACAAAAAAATTTCTTGCTTTCTAATGCAGCTGGCAAACACTTAGGCAACTTGGTCTTGGATGCCTTAAGGCAAGCGCTGCACAGACGTTACTCACTTTGCATTACCCAGGGGACGCGTGTAACTTGAAGATAAGCCACGGACGTGGAGTAACAATGCCCCTTGTAGAACAAAAATAGAGAAAGTAAAAAGATCACCAGTCCTTTGATTAAATAATTTTTTCTTCCTTTTTTTTTTTTTTCAAAGTAGAAAAGGAGATAGATATATAATATATATTTCTATTAATTTGCCTAGAACCGGCAAATTAATATTCTATTCCTTCCTTCGGGCCGGAGTTGACCCGCGGGCCGTAGTTTGCCCATTCCTGGCCTAATCTGTACACTATAGCATTAAATTACATTCACTTCCAATGCACCATTTTGTGCATATTACTTAAATGCACAGAACAAAGGTATTTTATAGTATAAATCAAATAATTAAAACAATAAATAATTATATAACATAGTGATAAATATAAATAATTTATTAATTTACAATTAATTTTATATTATCCTGTTGTACAACTAAATTATACTGGCAATTCTATGATATTCAGCAAATAAAAAAAAAGGTAAATATTACCTTTAACATTCTTTACAACTTGATGTTAAAATAGTAGAAAACGATGGAAAATGCCTTATAAAAACATCTATCGGTGACACATGCAATCTATATAAAAACATCTATCGGTGACACATGCAATCTATAAAAAAACATATCGGTGACAATATGCAATCTATATAAAAAATCTATCGGTGACACATGCTAAAAAAAACATCGGTGACACATGCAATCTATATAAAAAAAAAAAACATCTATCGGTGACACATGCAATCTATATAAAAACATCTATCGGTGACACATGCAATCTAAAAAAAAAACATCTATCGGTGACGCATGCAATCTATAAAAACATCTATCGGTGACAATGCAATCTATATAAAAACATCTATCGGTGACACATGCAATCTATATAAAAACATCTATCGGTGAAATGCAATCTATATAAAAAACATCTATCGGTGACACATGCAATCTATATAAAAACATCTATCGGTGACGCATGCAATCTAATAAAAAACATCTATCGGTGACGCATGCAATCTATATAAAAAAATCGGTGACATCTATCATGCAATCTATATAAAAAAACATCTATCGGTGACACATGCAAAAAACATCTATCGGTATATGCAAAAAAAAAAACATCTATCGGTGACACATGCAATCTATATAAAAAAACTATCGGTGACAATGCAATCATCTATCGGTGACACATGCAATCTATATAAAAAAAATCTATCGGTGACACATGCAATCTATATAAAAACATCTATCGGTGACACATGCAATCTATATAAAAAAACATCTATCGACACATGCAATCTATATAAAAAAACACATATAAAAAAACAATCTGATCTATATAAAAACATCTATCGGTGACACATGCAATCTATATAAAAAAAAAACATCTATCGGTGACAATGCAATCTATATAAAAAAACATCTATCGGTGACACATGCAATCTATATATAAAAACATCTATCGGTGACGCATGCAATCTATATAAAAAAACATCTATCGGTGACGCATGCAATCTATATAAAAAAACATCTATCGGTGACACATGCAATCTATATAAAAACATCTATCGGTGACATCTATATATAAAAACATCTATCGGTGACACATGCAATCTATATAAAAAAACATCTATCGGTGACACATGCAATCTATATAAAAAAACATCTATCGGTGACACATGCAATCTATATATCGGTGAAATGCATCTATATAAAAAACATCTATCGGTGACGCATGCACATCATATAATCTATAAAAAAAACATCTATCGGTGACACATGCAATCTATATAAAAACATCTATCGGTGACACATGCAATCTATATAAAAACATCTATCGGTGACACATGCAATCTATATAAAAAAACATCTATCGGTGACATGCATGCAAATCTATATGACACAAAAATCTATATAAAAAAACATCTATCGGTGACACATGCAATCTATATAAAAACATCTATCGGTGACACATGCAATCTATATAAAAAAACATCTATCGGTGACACATGCAATCTATATAAAAAAAAACATCTATCGGTGACACATGCAATCTATATAAAAAATCTATCGGTGACACATGCAATCATCTATCGGTGACACATGCAATCTATATAAAAACATCTATCGGTGACACATGCATGCAATCTATATAAAAAAAAAAAAACATCTATCGGTGACACATGCAATCTATATAAAAACATCTATCGGTGACACATGCAATCTATATAAAAAAACATCTATCGGTGACACATGCAATCTATATAAAAACATCTATCGGTGACACATCTATCGGTGACACATGCAATCTATATAAAAAAATCGGTGACACATGCAATATATATAAAAAAAATATAAAAAAACATCTATCGGTGACACATGCAATCTATATAAAAAAACATCTATCGGTGACACATGCAATCTATATAAAAAAATATATCTATCGGTGACACATGCAATCTATATAAAAACATCTATCGGTGACATCTATCGGTGACACATGCAATCTATATAAAAAAAAACATCTATCGGTGACACATGCAATCTATATAAAAAAACATCTATCGGTGACACATGCAATCTATATAAAAACATCTATCGGTGACACATGCAATCTATATAAAAACATCTATCGGTGACACATGCAATCTATATAAAAAAACATCTATCGGTGACACATGCAATCTATATAAAAAATCTACATCTATCGGTGACACATGCAATCTATATAAAAAAATCGGTGACACATCTATCGGTGACACATGCAATCTATATAAAAAAACATCTATCGGTGACACATGCAATCTATATAAAAAAAAACATCTATCGGTGACACATGCAATCTATATAAAAACATCTATCGGTGACAATATAAAAACATCTATCGGTGAAAAATCTATATAAAAACATCTATCGGTGACACATGCAATCTATATAAAAAAAACATCTATCGGTGACACATGCATCTATATAAAAACATCTATCGGTGACAATCTATATAAAAAAACATCTATCGGTGACACATGCAATCTATATAAAAAAACATCTATCGGTGACACATGCAATCTATATAAAAAAACATCTATCGGTGACACATGCAATCTATATAAAAACATCTATCTATATAAAAAAAACATCTATCGGTGACACATGCAATCTATATAAAAAAACATCTATCGGTGACACATGCAATCTATATAAAAACATCTATCGGTGACACATGCAATCTATATAAAAAAACATCTATCGGTGACACATGCAATCTATATAAAAAAACCCTAAAGGTGACGCATGCAATCTATATAAAAACATCTATCGGTGACACATGCAATCTATATAAAAAAACATCTATCGGTGACACATGCAATCTATATAAAAAAACATCTATCGGTGACACATGCAATCTATATAAAAAAAAAAACCCTTATCGGTGACACATGCAATCTATATAAAAAAACATCTATCGGTGACACATGCAAAAAAAACATCTATATAAAAAAATCTATCATCTATCGGTGACACATGCAATCTATATAAAAACATCTATCGGTGACAATGCAATCTATATAAAAACATCTATCGGTGACACATGCAATCTATATAAAAAAACATCTATCGGTGACACATGCAATCTATATAAAAACATCTATCGGTGACACATGCAATCTATATAAAAACATCTATCGGTGACTATCGGTGACACATGCAATCTATATACATCTATCGGTGACACATGCAATCTATATAAAAACATCTATCGGTGACACATGCAATCTATATAAAAAAACATCTATCGGTGACACATGCAATCTATATAAAAAAACATCTATCGGTGACACATGCAATCTATATAAAAACATCTATCGGTGACACATGCAATCATATAAAAACATCTATCGGTGAAAAATCTATATAAAAACATCTATCGGTGACACATGCAATCTATATAAAAACATCTATCGGTGACACATGCAATCTATATAAAAACATCTATCGGTGACACATGCAATCTATATAAAAACATCTATCGGTGACACATGCAATCTATATAAAAAAACATCTATCGGTGACACATGCAATCTATATAAAAACAAAACAATGCAATCTATATAAAAAAACATCTATCGGTGACACATGCAATCTATATAAAAACATCTATCGGTGACATGCAATCTATATAAAAACATCTATCGGTGACACATGCAATCTATATAAAAAAACATCTATCGGTGACACATGCAATCTATATAAAAACATCTATCGGTGACACATGCAATCTATATAAAAAAACATCTATCGGTGACACATGCAATCTATATAAAAAAAATCTATCGGTGACACACTCCTTAAAATATTATGTTTACAGAGAAATTTCAGCTAGTAGTATTTATCATTTTAAATTTATGACTTATTTATAGTTCTAGTAATTTAGTGCAAAACGCTACAAGCAGCTACATTTTTAATTCATAAGCAAATATAGTGTTTTATTACATATAAGTTAAAGGAGATAACAGCAATGAATTGTATTTACCAAATGGAATAATACAGAAGTAAATAATTTCCATTCTTATTCTTTAAAGTAGTTTTAAGCATAACTAAGAATGCAAAAATTAGACATGTTTTGTTGTGCTTTGTTTTTAAGAAGCTTTTATAGAAATTTCTGTGTTTAATAATAAGAGTAATGAAAAATCGCCTTTATCCATTAGCCGAATGATAATGTCAAATGAGATGAATTTTCCAGGAAAAACTATATTAAAATGAATAGTATGAAGTAGACCAGTACAGTTAAGTATGCCTTTTATCGAATTATTGAGATTCTACGACAAGTATTAAATAACAAGAAAATCGTTCAAAAAAGATTAGCCACTGCGTATTCAGAAACGCAGTTTTGGGAAACTGGAAATGATTTATTCCATTAAAATGATGGATGTAGAATTCAACCTTTTATAAAATAAAATGTAGCAGATCTGGAAAATGTAACTGATAAATTTCTTTCTGTATCTAAAGTATCTTGTTTTCTGTATCGTTTTTAAATAAATTTAATAAAATTGCAGTATACTTAATATATATAAGATATTAAAGTGGAATTTATAGAAATTAAGATCTTTAATGTTCAAAAGATAAATTTATACCAAGAAATAAAGATATCAATTATAAGAATAATTCCAATTGTTGTGAATACATAAATAAACTTTGCGTTTTTATGAGGTAGTAAATAAAATGTGAAGAAGGTTTACTTTAATAAAACTTTTACTAACAGATTCATTTTACTGCAAAAAACTATATTACTGATTTTACCATATATTTGATAGTACGTTTCTTATTTATGTATAATTATTAATTATTAAATTACCGCAAAAGTAAGATTTGCTGAAAATTCTAAGAAATTTTCAGAACCTAAAGAATACATTTTCTTTACCTTCCGAGGTAATACATATATAACATTAAAAAATGAGACATTACTTTCATTTTAGAACCGTGGTTAGAATGCTTCTGCTGAAATAGATATTTTCCAATACTATCTTGCAGTGCCAATTTTCATCTTTCAATGTGATCTATTGTTCTGGGATCATATCCCTCTTTAACACTTTTACCACAAGTTCAATATTTATATCAATATGTATATAATCCAAAGGGCACATATGTAAGGACAAAATATAAGTCTCATGATAAAATCCTAAATGTCTAGTGACCATCAGAACAGATTGCATAAAACCACTAGACCTACCTTTATCCTTATCATAATTCCTCCCAAAAGGGTTATTTGGTAAACTAATAAGTTTTTGATATAGATTAAATGTCCTTTTCTACATAGATTTGTGAACAGGTTCAATTTTGTCAAAATCTGCATAGCAAGAACAGGAGTAGTTTTAACTGCATTTGTTTGATTTTGAAACACTTCAAGGTATTGTTTCGTGTGTTCAGATACAGTAATGAGGATTTCATTGCAATATCCAATAACTTGGTTGTATAAACATTTTATACATAATGTTTAGTCTCTTTATTACGCTCCCATCTAAAACCAGCCAGATGTTTCAGATTGGGAAGACTCTTCAGAATCCCTTGCCTTCAAATGTTCCACCTGTTTCTTCCAATACAAACTGGAATCAAGCACACATCTAAGATGAGTAGTAGCATCACTATTCTGCAAAGTCTCTTTCTGGAACATAAGATTAGATATAAATGGTTGTCAATACAAAGTAAAATACTGACACAGTTTTATTTTTATTTATCCTCATTCTATTTTGTATCCGAAATAATAAACCACCGTATTTGGTTCATTAAATTGTAGTTCTGGAGCAACAATTTAGGGATGTCTAATTAAATGCATTGTAAATGAGATTGATTCCTTATAACTCCTTACATAGACATACTCAATCTAAAATCGCCATCAGAAGAGGTTTTACCTACAACAGATTTGAACATGGAAGAACATTTGAACATCACTTATAACAGATTTGAACATGGAAGAACATTTGAACATCACTTTTAACAGATTTGAACATGTGCTAGGCTTTGTTGAGTTTAACGGTCTAAAAATTTTAATTATTTCATTACCTGATTATAGGTTTTCTACGTATTTCTTTTTTTTTTTTTTTTTTTAAGTGTTCCGTTTTTTCCCCCAAAAGATTACTTGACATCTCCTGAATAATATGTTTCAATAGTAAATATAACCACTAAAACAATATAAAAAAAATATAGTTCATAATAATAAATAACAAAATTTATTATAAATCTTTCAAGATAGATTATTCTCAATTTCAAATTATTCACAATTATTAAAACGGAATGAATTGAAACATTTTCCATTCTTAAAAAAAAAAAAAAAAAATACTAATTTTTCATTTAATGCAGTTGAAGAAAAAAAAAGAAAATCGAAAACAATTATTTAATTCTGTCAATTATGTATCTATTTCTTGAGATGACAAAGGAAAATTATATCTCTTATTTTTCTGCGATCTTTGGGGGGGAAAGCTCTTTCGTTCTTCTAAGACCCTTGACAAATTAGCTGTTCCAGCAGAAAATTTTGTGGCGTCAGCTTTCCACAGATCTTCTCATTTTTTCTCCATCTTTCTAGTTTTATTTCTGAATAAAGACATTACTTTATTCGTTACATTGTCTCTAGTTGGTACTTTATCCCCCCATGTATTTGTGGTTGGACGTATTCGCCCAGACTTTCGGGCGGTGCCTTTTAGTTTACTAATGAGGTACTGTACCAAGACTTGGAGGTTAATGTAATTTATCAGTGCCTTAGGTGCAGACGTGGAAGATTAATGATTTTTTTACCATTACTATACCAATTCTTATTTAGTTAAGTGATCTGTTAGGTCTCAAGTTTGAAGGAAATTGTTAGAATTTCTTATTGATGGTTTACAGGGTAATCAGTTACAAGGTGTTGCGATAATTTGGCAGTTTTGGTTCATGAATTTCATTAATAATTTACCAATTTTGCCGCTTTCATAAAACGAGAGAAAATAAACTTAAATTAATAGTCTTAAAAATTTTCTTTTTTTAATGTTGTGTTGAAATTAGAATTGTTACTTTGTAAATAATTTATTCATTGAATCAATTTTAATATTTTCGTTACTTCTTATGGACTCGGAAAAAAAATTCAGAAAAACAGCCGACGCCAATATATGGTGGAAAATTTTGCAATTTTTTTGTTATACTTGCTTATATAATAGCGATTATATTCTTTTCTATTGGAAAGAAATTATGATTGAAATTCAGAAATTCTATACTTGGTGTTATAAATCACATTAAAAATTTTTTATATTTACTTTTTCCTGGGCCTTAAGAATTTTTTTTTCATTCATGTAATCGCTTTCATTTGTCTAATTCTGTACGCAAGTTTTCATTATAAATCCAATAATCTCTTATTAAACATAATCATAATTTTTTAGAGCGAATGATAAAAAGTAAATATTTGTTATTCATAAAAATGCAAAAAAGTTTCTTGTAGAGAAGCGAAAATATATATTCTAGATTAAAGACGTTCGGTACCACAGGTATCGGGTTCAAATCCCGGCGTTGCCATGGGTGTTTGTAGTGGTTCGGAATCCACTTTAAGCCGTAGGTCCCGGTCCTAATAGGATCGTAGAGCGCTGCGGGGCATTTTTACTCTGCGTTCGTGGCTTACCCTCAAGTTACACGCGCATCCTGGATAATGCAAAGTGAGTAACATCGGTGCAGCCCTTATGGTGAAGATCACGGTCTGTTTGCCAAATGCATTACAAGAAAAAAAAAAAAGATTAAAGAAACAAAAAAATTTCATTGAATTAAAAAGTTGAGTAATAGTATATAGTACTTATCACTAGGAATGCTTTTCAAGTAATTAGTTGTCAATTTTGTGTTGATGTAATCATTAAGTCCTTGACCAATTAGTCAATGACTTAATGATTACATCAACACAAAATTAATCCGACTATTAGATTGTTTACTGTCAGAGACTGCTTTGTGTGAAAGAGATTCTAAGTTACCCTTCTGTCGTTCTTTAGATTTAATGAAAATAATAAATCTGTTTAGCAATAAGTTATCCAGTAACACCGGGATAGCTAAAGACAGGGGTCTCCAAACTTTTTCGGTCGCGGGCCAAAAATTGGAAAAAAAAAAGGTTGGCGGGCCAAGAAAAATTTTGCTAAAATTTTAGAAACAATATACAAGTATTACAATTTAAATATGTTAATGAGCAGAAGGAAATCGAGATTTCATCTTTAAAAGTTCCTTATAGTGAGGTTCGAAGTGAGAACCTCACTATAAGGAATCACAAATGCTCATCTGTCAGTCTACTTCTGAAATAATTCTTTCCAAGATTCATAGTTGAAAATACTTGTTCACATATATCAGATGAAGCAAACACAGCACTGGTTTTCTGGCCGTGGGATATTGAATTTGGGGAACCTACTTTCGATATTGATTTGTAAAACTCTAACTGAAATAGAGTAGAACTCTAACTAAATATTTAGAAACAACTGCTGGAGATGATTGTTAGAATGTAATTCAATTAATTCATCCTGCCAATCTGACCTCACTACTTCACAATTTTCGTTGAAAGGCATGGTAAAAATATCCAAATAGAGAAAGTAAAAGGTCAGCAGTCCTTTGAAAAAAGGAAGAAACAAATGTTTAATCAAAGTAGAAAAGGAGATGGATATATAATGTATAAATATATATTTCTTTTAATTTGCCTTGGACCGGCAAATTAAAATTCTATTCGCGGGCCGGATAGAATCTTCCGGTGGGCCAGATTTGGCCCGCGGGCCGTAGTTTGGAGACCCCTGGCTAAAGAGAATAACAAAAATAGCAATACTTGTCTTTAATTACAATGAGGAAACGGCTCCAGTATCAGCACATGTTTCACCATTCATTCCGCTAATTCATATTCTTAAAAGAGAATGTACTAAGTTGTACCATTCTAATGTACTTTGAATGTACTTCTTCAGATGGAGAAAAAAATTGAACATTTTGACTTGACTACTACTACTTTTACACATTCATAACAACCAACCAACTTACTTGAAGATGATCCTCGGATTGAGTTATTATTTTTAGAGTAAAATTTTAATTTTTCAGTGGAAGCCAAATTAGTACTTCTAAGCTCTTCACGATGTCCAAACTTTGAAACTTCTCTTCTTTTAGTCTCTGGGATCCCATTTTTTTGTTTCGCACTACTTAATTATTTATAGGCATCTAACTTATTAGCTAATAGATTTTGACCAATCTATTTGGACCAGTGATCGAGGGAAAGTTATTTTTTTAAACCTGATCAGAATTAATGAAGTTTTTAAGTTGATTAAACACTGTTATACGAGCTCTAAAAGCCAACCTTTAAAAAAATTCATGATTAAAATAACAGTCTCGCCAAGCATTGTCGGAATATTTGTAATGCTATGCAAAAACTTGGCGGAACTTTTTTTTTTACACTCATTTTGAAACTCTTCAGTAGAATACGTTTAATGTTTTCATAGTTTTAAGTTTTTCTGTCTGGTTCTTGAGCTATTAATTTAGCAATATCTCTTGGGAGAAAGCCAAAATTTTGATTCTTTCAAAAACGTTAATAGTTTTCCAAATACATTTAAAAATAAACCTGTATCGTTTGTTTTCGGATTAAAGCCAGGGACAAATTTTTTAAATTCTAATTTTAGTAATTCTGTGCCAACAGTAGACAAATCAGATATGAAAGTTGAAAAGCAAAACAATGCATATGCTACTTCAATAACTTTTAATTTATCTTTTTTTTTTATATGCAACTTTTTCGCAATTTTAACTTTTGAAATATATAACTTCTCTCTTTTTTTTTTTTTTTTTCATGAGTTTGCAATTTTAAATTTTCTAATTCAAATAATCTTTCTTCTGGCTTTTTTCTTTTATTGATTACAGTAGTAAGTAGCTCTTTTATAAATTCTTCATCTGAATTTTTATTATAGCAACTTTAATCTTTATTATTTTAAATTATCTTTGATAGCAACATTAATCTCATTTGCTAACTGAAGGAGATCCTGTTTTCTACCTTTGTAGTATGCAGGATGGTACTGTATTGGTAGGGTTGAGATATTTGGGGCAAAGGTTGGAAAGCTCACAGCTTTATTTACACATGCACGCACGTACAATTAAAGGACACAATATTTAACACATGTAAAGACATATAATTATAGATTCGTAGAAGGATTCCCTTTCTAACCGAATATCCGAAACTAGGCTGCGCTCAGGGTGCACAAAATGTACTTCCTCTCCGGGTGAGAGTCTGCAGGCCAATTAATGCGCCAGGGTTGGCTAATTATACTTCCTCTCGGCATGAAAGACTATAAACTAAACATTTCTCATCGGGAGCGCAGGTTGCGCTTTACTTTCTCTCGGGTGAGTGTCTCGAGGCCGACTAATCCTTTCTCGAGAACTCAAAAGGGAGACGCCCTTTTCATTGTGTAAGAGGAAGGACGATTATATCTATAGGTAAATATGGCATTATATAATATTAAAATATGTAATCAAATATTAAAATTATATACTTTCTCACTTATTAAATAATATTTATATAACAAAATCCCCAAATGAATAACATAAAATACAGATAGACAATTATTCATTAACCAAAATCAAGTATATGCAATACTAAAAATAATTTCCTTTTTTAATATGCTAAAAGAACAATATTTAGTCATTAAGGATTTGATTAAAAATGTATTATTCCTTATTGTTTTCTCAAATAAATTAAATTAAATAAAAAAATAATCAAATAATAATAATATTTAGTCCACAAGGATTTGGCTAATTAAAAAAATCGTTATTGTATAATAATTATATAATATAATTGCCATTGTTGTATAAAATCATATTAAAATACAAAATGATTTTATACAATATAACAACTTTAAAATTTTCTATTTAATATCAATTGAAGATGTTAAAGGTGAAGAGTAAAATAAACTACAACCAATCCAAAAATATTATATAACACCATATCAATCCTATTCTTACAATTGATAAAATGTTATTAGAGAAAAATTCCGAAATGATTAATATAATATATATAAGAAATTCCAATTAAAAGAAAATATTTATTGGATAAAAAATTTTTAATTATCCTATTATATAGAAAATCCTTAGTTTTCTCGTAGGAACTCAAAATTGTTTTCTTTAAAAATATTTAATTATAAAGATAAAAGTTTTTTGCAGTTTATTAAAAATTTTTTTTTCATTAAAATCACTAACTATATTTCTACTCAAAATAAAATTGACTCTTTTAGCAAAATTTTCATTATCATCAACTTTTCTTAGTAAAATTTAAATCGCTGATGATAATGAAAATTTTGATAAAAGAGTCAATTTTATTTTAAGTAGAAATATATTTAGTGGATTTTAATAAAAACATTTTTATTTAATAAACAGCAAAAAAACTTTTGTATTGAATTATAAAGATTTTTAAAACGGTTTAAATTTCATTCAGAAAAATTGATTGCAAAACATGATATCAGAAGCAATATTAGCTCATTCATTAATAGGTACATATCTACAATATATATATTACGCTTATTAGAAATCAGTTTTAAATTGTTTTTTTCTGAAAGATATACTATTTTCTTTGAATTAAATTGAATGTTACCATGTAATGGATCATCAAATAATAATTTTTAAAATATATTTTTTAATTTTTTTATGATTGAATTTTTTTGCTTTTATTTAAAGTAATTACGAAACAATTCCATTGGAATAAAAAGAAATTAGATTTATGTTATTTAATTCAAAAATACATCTATATGTTTTCACTCTAAATCAAAAATTCAAGATGAAGCATTAATTTAATAATAAAGCGTATATAAAATGTTAAATTTAATTTTCCTACATTAAATATAGATAAATCTAGACTAGTATTTATCCAGAAAATAAAGCACTGGAATATTTTAGTTTTGTTTTTTTGAATTCTTTTTAAGTAGAAACGTAAAATAAATTTTCCGAAAATATTTAATTCAATAAAATCAAATGTAATTGTTTGTTTATGAAAGAGAACGAAATTTTATAATGCATTATGAAAAGGTTATTTTTCTTAAATGGGAATCAAGCAAAATGCAATTATAACATTTGGAAATGTCTTTTCTCCGTTGTTTTTATTCTCTTTAAGAAATATAAAATCTTAATAAAATCAATTTCCATCAAAAATTGGTTAAATAAAAGTTGGAAAAAAGGAATTTTCTGAACATAATAATTCGTAATACTATTTGAAAGAAGCAGAAAAATATTACTAGCAATTGACTTCGTTGGCGTATATTTCTTTTTCAGATTTCAATGTTAAATTATTTTACTACAATATTTAAAACTACTGTGTTCATTTAAAAGTTTTTTTTTAAATATTTTTTCAAACTTTATAAAGAATTAAAGTGAATTTATTGTTAAGTTATTATCTAAATTATAATTAAATCATTTTTTTTGTAATATGTCTTAAAAAACTCAACAAAATTGGTAATAAATAAATCTAATTATTTATTTAATTGTAATAAATCTAATTATTTATTTAATTGTAATAAATCTAATTATTTATTTAATTGTAATAAATCTAATTATTTATTTAATTGTAATACATCTAATTATTTATTTAATTGTAATAAATCTAATTATTTATTTAATTGTAATAAATCTAATTATTTATTTAATTGTAATAAATCTAATTATTTATTTAATTGTAATAAATCTAATTATTTATTTAATTGTAATAAATAATAATTATTTGTAATAAGTAAATAAAGCCTCTACTAAAATATTTTTTATATAATTTTTAGTAATATCTCAAATTTATTTACGATAACAGGTATAAATTAGATATACACATTATTTTAGTTATATTTTAATTTATCTTAATATATATAAAGCAAAAGATTTGTCTGTTTGCAGTTTGTTAAAACTTTATTGAATAAAATTTAAAAAATTATATTGCTTAATCTAAATTTATTATTGTTGTTATATGGTCCGTGGTTAAAAATTACGGAAGAATTCTTATTGGTTATTTTTAAATAAATACAGATTTTATTTTTTCCTTCTACCTCCAGGCATTAATTATCATTCATCATTATTCACGTCAGACATTAAAGATGCTGGCAGCATCATTAGCTAAGTTAATGTAAAAAAATGTGATGTGATGAAAAAATTTACTTCATTAGTAGCTTTTACAAAAAAAATGAAGTATTTTTATTGTTTCGATTGGAATTGCTTTCAATTTACTTTACAAACAAGCATTATTATATCTTTAAAAAATAAAAGATGCAGATGAAAGATGAGAAAAAATATTGAATGATAAAGAATTATTATTTTATTTAGCTAATTATCATTTAAAATCTCACACCTTTAATTATGTACCGATATTTTCCTAATAAAATTTAATAAAACTAAAAATGTCTGTTTTTGTAGTTGCACAACGCCAAGTCATATCTGTTGGTATATTAAAAGATATTAATTTTTTTATAGTTTATCAAAATTAATAAAAACTATGCCAAAATTTACATTAATAAAAGACTTTATTTAAATGTAGTTTTTAAAAAAATGTAGTTTATAAGTAAATTTTTTAATAGAGATGAAAAACTGTTTCTTCTTAATTGTAATTTTTCTGTCAAAGAGTCATATTAATATATTTCTAAATGTCCATTATTAGAAATTATAATATTCCTTTATATCACTTTCTAATTTATTGTGTAATCGTGCTTCCACTTACACATTGGCAAGAGCGCCATCTTTGGTGTGTAAGAGAAATGATTAGTTTGATCCCAGACTCTCATTGGAGAGGAAGTACGGTGCAATCATGCGCTTCTGCTGAGAAATGTTTACTTGATTTACAGTTTGTCTTCTCTGCTAATCAAGCGCAACCCTGCGCATTAATTGGCCGACAGATTCTCACCTGGAGAGGATGTATATTCCGCGAATCTAACACAAAACCTGAGTATCAGAGTTTCGGCTTAGAAGTTTAGTTCCTCCACGAATCTAAAATTATCTAACTTTATATGTGTTAAATGCTGCGTATCTCTAATGGTATGTGTGTGGTATTTGTGCGTGTGTAAATAAAGCTGGGAGTACTCCAACTTTTGCATCAAGTATCTCAACTCAACCACACCCAGTTACAATCTGGTCGTCCAATCTGCACACCATAATTGTAATTTGAATCTTATTTCTCTTGATAAATATTTACAATCTGGTCGTCCAATCTGCACACCACAATTGTAATTTGAATCTTATTTCTCTTGATAAATATCAATCTATAGATGTTAGAAAATTATTTTCTTGGTTCACATTTTTGTCTGTCTTTTGACAAAAATGCAAATTATTTGTAAAAGATAGACATTCTTTTGTATTAAAAATAAAAAATATATATATATAGTTTAACTTAACAGCATAATTAAAAAAAAAATGAATATGATTAGAAAATTCCTATTTTACCTCTTAACATATGCATTATACTATATATATATATGTTAGTTATTTATATAATATATATAAATACCTAATTTATTATAAAACACCCATTTAAGTGAACATACACAGTTCAACTTAAACTAACATAATTTTAATACAAAGCAATTAAATTTGAAAATCCTCATTTTATTTCTCGACTTGTCCAATGCATTATAACTCACTCTAAATCCCCCTCCCCCCTCTTAATAGGTATCGAGGAACTAAACATATTCACTCTCATAAATTTCACTCGTTTAATCCGTTTTCAATGAGGTCCTTTAATCGTCTAAAAGTTGTTAATTCTGTCAAAGTACTTTACCTACAAGTGACTTAAAGCTTTAAATGTAGCCTTTCCCACAATTGTGTTCTAAACTATCAAATAATGAGCGTAGCTCGTAATCAGTGCAACTTGTTTGGACAGACCCATTAATAGAGAGTTCGAATAATTATAGGAAATATATTTCTAACAGGATATTACAGAAGTTGATGATTTGGGTTTAAAGTCCAATGGAATTGCATGTAAATTGGGTAAATTGTCTAATTGTCATTCGTGGAAATCATTAGCTATAGCAATTTCCAAGCATTTATGTTTATCAATAAACACTATTTTAATGAAGTACTGTTTCAATGCTTTCTAAACTTATTTGTCCCAGCCATCTTTCTAGAAAAAAATACTTCGTCATGGCACTTCCCCATGCAAATTTACTTATTTTAAGTCAACCAACATGAAGATATAGTAAAAAGATAGTTATTTTATGTATCTATATATTTAATTAGGTCTTAAGTCATCGTCAATAAATATATTGTTAAAAAGATGTGTTGAAGCTTGAATTATTGAATAATTTGCTAAAATTAATTACAGTAACGCCAGCCGCAGTAAATCCACATTACACGCAGAAAATAAAGATAATGAAAAGTAAAAATTACGAATACTAAGGAGAAGTACGAATCTGACATGCTAATATTACTGATTTAATGCCCTATTCTAATTTTTGTCAGCAATATTCTTAAATCACCTCTATTAGCTATTTGCAGAGAGATTTTCTTTTCTTTTCTTTTTATTAACATATTTGTGATGTCTCTAAACACCCATTACACTAAATATGAAGGCGGAAATGTATTTTAAAACTTTTTATGATAACCTATCATAATTTGCTTGTTAAGGATTGTCGACAAATTTGATCCCTAATCAGTTATAATTTGAATTTTGTGTGTTTAATTGTTAAATAAAGACCTGATGACCGAGTGACTGGCGCTCAGGTTTCGGATTCGATTCCCAGCTATGCTATGGATGTTTGCAGTAGTTTGGAATCCACTTTAAACCATTAGTCCAGGTCAAATATGACTGTAGACAGTTGGACGTAGGGCTAAAAAAACCCTATCTCTTAAAAAGTAAACCTCTCCTACCTCGAAATCTGCTAGTAGACAATGGTATTGGTCCATCATGGGGCTGTTGAGCCAATGAAGAAGAAGAATAATTGGAAAATAATGTTGGACAATAGGGGAAGCGTATCCAAATAGTTTTCTAAATTTCTCTTCATTCTTTGTTTTCACCGTTTTTTAAAAAATAAAACGCTCAAAAGTGCATCTGAGGCTACTTTCCTAACCCTTGAGAGTTCTACATCCATTCTGGGAATCCAGTGCTCTAGTTTAATGTATTACTCTATATTAAATGTTGACTCTCTCACAACTCTTAATATTGTATAGAAATAGATTCATTATATTCTTTATGGATTTTGTTCCTAGTTAACATGTAAGGAATTCTTTATAAACATTATTATATTATACAAAATCTTATGTAAAAAATAATGAAAATAAACAAACAAAAAATAGAGAGATTGTTTGTATATAGAGATTGTATATAGAGATTGTTTGTAGATAGAGAAATAGAGAGATTGTTTGATATTTGTTGGCAAAATTGACTTGGCAGATAATTAGTGTTCTCGGCCATTTTATTAAAATAGTTAATTTAATTTAAGTTCTGACAAGCTAGCCGAGCCGAAAGTTACATTGTTAAGCAGGAAATGGGTACCAAAAATTCATAAGAGGAAAATCTTTGTTAGAATCGAGGGGGTAAGAAGGTGAAGTGTGCGAACTAAACAGATGCTGCTCCCGTAGGTGTCATTTCAAATTAAAGTAGCATCGTGTTAATCGATACTGAAATGCCACCAGGTTGAAATGTCTACTAATCTAATATTATCCCGTGCAGTATATATTGTCCAGATTAAGATCAATCACTGCCATTGGAAATAAATTTTCCATATTTTACCAAAATTGGCACGGATATTTCAGATATAAGGCGTAGAACAGCAAAAATACCCCTTGGAAATTGGTTTTATATTCATTAAGAAATTATCCAATTGAATTTTAAGCTGAATTTTTCATAGCTGACGGTATTTTTACGCTATTGTATTGCTCATAGACAGACTGACGTAAAACAAATAAATAAATAAAGATACTAACTGATGAATTGCAACTGCCTAAAATATTGTTTGATAAATAAGAATTTTGTATTGTTCCATAATATTTATAATTCTTGACTCCCGTGCCCTAGAAAAATTTCCAATGTTGCAACCAAAAATATTATACACTGAAGTGACAAAAGTCATGGGATACCTCTTAATATCGTGTCGGCCCTCCTTTCGCCCGGCGAAGTGCAGCAACTCAACGTGGCATGGACTCAACAAGTCGTCGGAAGTCTTCTGCAGGAATATTGAGCCATGCTGTCTCGATAGACGTCCATAATTGTGAAAGCGTTGATGGTGCAGGATTTTGGGCACGAACAGACCTCTCGATGATGTCCCATAAATGCTCGATGGGATTCATGTCGGGCGATCTAGGTGGCCAGATCATTCGTTGGAATTGTCCAGAATGTTCTTCAAACCAATCGCGAACAGTTGTGGCCCGGTGACATGGCACATTGTCATCCATAAAAATCCCATCGTTGTTTGGGTACATGAAGTCCATGAATGGCTGCAAGTGATCTCCAAGTAGCTGAACATAAGCCTTTCCAGTCAATGTTCGGTCCAGTCGCATCAGAGGACCAAGTCCATGCCATGAAAAACAGCCCACACCATTACGGAGCCACCACCAGCTTGAACAGTGCCTTGCTGACAGTTTGGGTCCATGGCTTCGTGGGGTCTGCGCCACACTCGAACCCTACCATCAGCTCTTACCAACTGAAATCGTGACTCATCGGACCAGGCCACGGTTTTCCATTCATCTAGGGACCAACCGATATGCTCACGTGCCCACGAGAGTCGCTGCAAGCGATGTCGTTCTGTCAGTAAAGGCACTCGAGTCGGTCTTCTGCTGGAATAGCCCAAGAAAGCCAAATTTCTCCGCACAGTTCTAACAGACAAGTCCATTGTACGTCCCACATTGATTTCTGCGGTTATTTGACGCAGTGTTGCTTGTCTGTTAGAATTTGCGACTCTTTGCAGACGTCGCCGGTCTCGGTCGTTAAGTGCAGGCGGTCGACCACTGCGCTGTCCATGGTGGGATGTTATGCCTGAAATTTCATACTCTCGGCACACTCTTGACACAGTGGATCTGGGAATGTTGAATTCCCTAACGATTTCCGAAATGGCATGACCCATGCGTCTAGCTCCAACTAACATTCCGCGTTCAAAGTCTGTTAATTCCCGTCGTGCGGTCATCATCACGTCAAAACCTCTTCACATGAATAACTTGAACAGAAATGAAAGCTCTGCGAAAGCACTGCGCATTTATACCTGTTCTACGCGATGCTACTGCCATCTGAAAATTAGCATATTGCTATCCCATGACTTTTGTCACTTCAGTGTATATGTGTGAGGAAATATTTTTATGAGTTTTCATTTATATTAATTTGATAAAAAATTTAGGCATTTTCATATATATAATTTTGGTGGTGGACATCCCCATGGTGGACATAGGCCGTCTGCCCGCTGGAAGATTTCAAGATGAGAGATGTTTTTCTTTTTAAGGGGTTGCGTAGTCAGCCCTACGCCCAACGCTTTACAACTGTATTAGACTGAGACATATTGCTTAAAGGAGATTCCGAACAACTAAATATATCCATGGAACCGCCCGGACTCGAACCCGAAACCTGTGGCATAGAGAGCCAGAACACTGGTCACATTTATTGGAAATCAGTTGTTTTTATTAATGCTGCTCTAGAGTTTATCAGGAGACTAATGACGATGTCTCACGAGAAACCTAATAAGTTAATTGCAAACGGTTTAAAATCATGTTTGAAGAGAGAGAGAGCCTGGCCAATAAAATATCAATTAGATGTTCTTTAATTTAATTAATCTATTTTACATTAAAATGTAAATTAGAAAGTCAAATAGATAACAAATACGTGAAAGAACCGTTAAGCTCTTTATTATCACGGATCCGGAAAACTAAACGCCTTCTACTGTCTATTCACACAAGTATCTTTCATCCATCCCTATCCTCTAAGCACCCATTCCCGGCTATCTTTAGATGTCCTCCGAATTCGTGACAGCGAAATCTCTTTTGTTCAGCAGAAGTGTTGAAGTCGTTTAAGCTCCTTCGTGCTCACAATGAAACCTTTGTTTGGAAAATGTTAGTTTGTCTCTTTTATTTGGGGAAATCGCAACTGTGTTCGGTATTTTCAAAGAAGAGTGGCGCATCGTTCCTGTTTCTATTATTGCGAAGGAATTCAATATAGGATTCGAAGAAAAGAATCTCCGACAAAAAGCAGCAAATAGGGAGACAAGGAATCTGAACTTTAAGGAAGAACGAAACGAAGGTTTGGTAGGGTGGTTGTGTAACAGCGAGAGTTTTAGCTTCATCAAGGAAAGGATGTTAAAATCTTTTTTTTTTATCTGTCTAATATAAAGTGGTAAATGATGTTGGGAAAGGATTTAAGAAGGAAATCAGAAAATAGAAGTTTTTATTTTTAGTAAATAACTTTGTTAAAGATACTCTTAAAAGCATCTTACACAAAGAGAAAGGAAAATAACTAGTTGCATTAAGAAATTCCAATTCCAATTTTCTGAAGTTATTTTAATCTTCGTCGATAAAAATAACTAAACAGAGCTTTAGTTCAGGGGCGGCCAACGCAAATGATCTTGAGGGCCACTTTGTAAATGGATCGTAACTCCGTCGGTCGCATATAAAATTATATATCCCCATATTAGATTTAGACATTCTATAGACATTTTTATATTCATATTACAGCCTATTATACTAGATATTCCAAGATGCGCGCGCATCAGGAGTTCGTAGAGTGTAATTTAATTATTCTGCGTGCGAACTCATAACTGTAAATTCATAAATAAAAAAAGCAACTTCTGTCCTATATTCGCAAGAATATTATTTTGAAATCAAAGTTAATTTTTTCTCATAATTTCGACAGTTAATTTTTGAATATATGGATGCACACATAATGTATTTTTTTAATACATTAGTTTTCACTACTTTTACCATCATAAAATAAATATATTTTGTAATAGTGTGATAAATCTCATGGGCCGGAAAAATATTCAAGGCGGGTCGCGGGTTGGCCATCCCTGCCTTAGTTAATCATTATCTGTAGATTATAGGCAACATTTATTAATGTATTTTACGAATTTTTTTTTTATATTTAAAAAACGAAATAAATTTATATTAATCAGAAATTAAGAGTATCCAATGCTGTTAAGTGATGATTGTTGTCAAGCGTCTTGCTAAGCAGTTATTTTTTTCATTGTCTCTGTCACGCTGCTATGCAGATGGTAACATCGTTTGTTTTAATGTTTCTTAACATTTCAGTATTTGTGACCCATTTTTCATCTCTCACCCACTTCCATAAGATGACAATGTATGTAATAATAAAATATTTTCATTATCTTGAATGTAAAATTACGATCTTAATTACAAACCTTACAAATTACCAAAAGTAAATAAATTTATTTACATTTGGCTTAATTAATTAATTAAATTCATTGTTATTTGACAACAGAATCGATGCCCTCTCTTTTATGTCCACTATATAAGAGATTCTCTTGGCTTCGCGAGAATTTCTGAATACGTCTGCACGACCGAGACACGATCGTGTAGAAACGCTGCACCTCGTTCAATTCCAACCAATCTCAATTAAGTGGATCTTCTACTGCTATCGAATGTTTCGTGAATATTTGTGTTATAATTCGCTTGTTAATTGCACTTCACGGTATTGAACATTCACCGTTGTAAATTCATAGAAAACCGAAGAGAAAAAAAAAACATTTTTAAGTGCGCGTAAGCGAGCATTAAACGATAGTGAAGCATCAACAAGTACACAGACGAGCATCATAAATTCCTATTAGAATTTTGGGCAGGAATAAATAATGAGTGAAAACAAGAGCATTTTGTATCTATTACCGGTTTTAACATACTACCTTTGTGAAACCGGATTTTCTGAGGTGGCTGCTTTGAAGAAAAAATATAGATAAAAAAGATATAAGAGCTAGTAGATATATAAGAGCTCATATAATATAAATGAGTTAAATATAGAAACTTCTCAGAATATCTATTTCTAATATTAAACCTTCATGCAAAAATCTTTGCTCTGCAAAACAACCCGAGGGAGTCACTAATAATTATTAAATTTGTTTTTAGTTAAGTATTTATACGTTAATTATTAAATATGTCTCGTAGCAGTGACACAGTCCTATTTATTAGGATATAATATAAATGTGTATCTCATTTTTTATTATGCCAGAATGTACTTTGGTTTGCTTTCCTTTCAATAAATTAATCAATTTTATAAAAAATAATTTTTTTCGATTTGCTCGCAACCCCTATTTAGCGTTAACACGATTTCATAGATTCCCCCCCATACTTTGAAATTCGTTCGTTTACTCTAAAATTATGTAAGGGCCTGATGGTCCTGTGGCTAGCGCTCTGGCACTCATTACCACAGGTTTCGGGTTCGAGTCCCGGAGGTGCCATGGATGTTTGTCGTGGTTGGCTTTAAACTCCAGGTCCCGGTCTGTTTAGCCTAACGTGTACACAAGATGACCGTAGAGCGAGAAAGCAAACCAAATCTAAAATTATGTATATAGCTTACTAATACTTTAATGATTCATTTACTTCAATGATTTAATGATTCATCTACTTCAATGATTCATCTACTTCAATGATTCATCTACTTTAATGATTTAATGATTCATCTACTTTAATAATTCATCTACTTTAATGATTCATCTTGCAACAGTGGTCTAAGAAATTTATGGGTAATTAAGGTTAAATAACTTTCTTATGCAATAGTGTCCACTTGTTTTGCTATACATGGACAGAAGTTTTAAATAACCTACCTAGCATAGTTATTTTCCATTCTTTATTATCTTGTTTTTTAATATATTAAACTTGAAATATTTAACAAGCTAAGTTAAATTTATTTTAAATATTAGATTTATATATAACAATTGCATGAGGTAAAATAAATGCATAATGTTAATTAATGATCTGAGTTAGTAATGTTGCCAAGATAAAAAAAAAAAAAGAAAACTTTTTTTTGGATTTGAATAAGATAATAAAAAAAAAATTGATGTTCCACAGAATAGTTTGTTTGGAACTATTTACAACTAATAATAAATCCTTTGCATAAAAATGATATTCTATTTGTTTGTCCTTCATACAAATTTATAGTTCTCACCTTGGACCCTTAAAATTTAGCACCTGCATAGACTATGGCCTACCTACGTTAGATCTTAGGTTACTTTGAAACTTGGAGATTCCCTTTCTTCACACAAATTTCTGTCCCTTAATTACACCAAATTTAATGACAGTGTTAAAATGCTTTTTTATAAACTGTTTTTTAGATAATAGAGAGTTTTTGCATACCGTATTTCGGACGTACGTTAACTTTTTCTCCCAAGCGCGCATGCTCATAGGAAACATTATTACAGATACGCATGCGCAATTTCCTATGAGCATGCGCGTTAGGGAGAAGAAGCTAACGGACGTCCAAAATACGGTATACAAAAACTCTCTATTAACGCCCCGAGTCCAACGGTATTTTCAATTTTCTTCAACGACGAGTATAAAGGATTTAAAAGAGAGTTAAGGCTGGACTTCCTAGCCACCAAACTTTGTTTCACATTAATATTACTAAGTTTTCAATACACACTTTTTGAGTGTAAGAAACTTATTAATAGGTGCGTTTTATAATAGGTGCGTTTTACAACAATTGTGGCATCAAAGCGGTGCAGCGCAGATGTGGAGGCATTGGGTAAGGAAAGCTTGGCTAGACGTGGGCTAGACGGACCTCTCGAAAGTCGTACTAAGCTCTATTCCGAAAATGACTCGATTCGTAATTTTATCTTCAGATATTCGTAAAAAAGCATTCTTATAAATGATTTGTTAATTTTAAAAAAATTCCTTCTTCGCGAAGAATGGCCAAGTAGAGATGCTCAGTAGTGGCAGTATTACTTCTTTTCATCGATAGTTCATGATGGCCAACTTACAAGTGCTCTGGACTTTGGTACCACAGGCCTTAGGTTCGAATCTCGGTGATGGAATGGATTTTTGTTAGCGGTTCAGAATCCACGTTAAACTGTAGGTTTCGGACTAATTAACCAAAAGTGTGCAAAAAAAAAAAAACATTTTTTTTTCATCGATACTTTGTTTCCTTCACCAATTTTCAAAACTTAGTTATGGAAAGAGAATCACACCATTTTGAATGATACCTATTGCAAATGGATTAATTAAAAACGCAAATGTATATTTGAGACTACTCAGATCTTCAAATGTTTTAAAATTCATTTTCAGCTGTTCACTATTTTATTGATATTTTATCTTCCTCTATATTAAAGAAACTTGTTTTCAAACGAAGAAAAAACTGTTTAAATATTTCTGACTTCAGGTACTTTTTGTGGCGAATTCAATATAAAAATACACTGCTGTTTGGAGCAATATTTAAACACAGAAGGAGCTGTATTTGTCCACAGTTGGTGTTATAATATAAAACATATTTTATAGAATAACTGCAGTGAACAATAGCGATTATTATAAAACCTATTTACATTGTTCTTACTAAAATTAAAATAAATTAACATTCAGCATAGTTGTTTTAATTACAATTTCGACTGATATAATTAAATTTGCTCCTTTGACATGAAACTATTCGATGTTGGCACATATGTAACAGATTTAACAATACTCAATATGAACTATGGAAGGCCTGCTACATTACACCCCAGAGTCCCATCACAATTTGAAACGAACACCCCAGGGAAGCTATTTGGTGATTTCACACTCTCTTTCCTTTTATTATATCGCTTCTTACCAGATAAGTCAGTGAAATATTAAGAAATTCAGCTATTAAGTAACAAAAGTTGTATTAATTTACTTGCAAAGCTAAACATTTTCTGCAAACGAAAAATTTTGCGTTTTGCCAAAAAAATTTTTTAAAGTGCAACATTTAAATGACGAAACTGACTTTTCTATAATAATATTAATTATTAATATTTCAAATATATGATTAATTACAATACGTATGAATTGTATGAAATTAGTCTATACAAAATGTAGTTAAACATACTACTTGAATATTCACACTATTTAAAATAACATATTTATATGGAAGTCTGTTCATGACTACATGATCCTAAACATTCCTCGTCAATTAATCGTCCTCGTACTTTCTGCAAGTTGCACGTTAGGAACAAGGAATGTGTATTCCTTTGGGCCATCTGGCTTATGGAAGAGCATTCCTAACGGTCCAACGAGGTCCACGTACTAATAATCATTTATTGGCGAATCAGAATGTAACCAGTCGATTGATTTGTTTAATATCATAGATCTGATAAAAGCTTAATATGGTGAGAGAGGCTTATATATGTTTGGAAAGTGATGAAATATTATTTTTTTGCCTTGAGTATTTGTTTAATTTGAGTACATATGTATATTTAAGAACAAGAAAAATTTAAAGCTTTTAAGAATCTAATTTTTCTTTTATTATAAAAACATTGCCGATAAAAAAATTGCCTTCTCCTGCTCTTCGTGCTTGCTAAAGAATTTGAAATATTTCTTTAAGTTTTAGATAATTTCATTTAAATTTTGATCATATACTATAAATTCGGAAATATAACAATTTTGGAGGATACTTACTCGAGTTTTTTACGAATTCATTAATATTTCTTCTGTGCGATGATATATCAACATTGGTTCTTTTACAAAGAGTACATAAAAAGTTAACACATAATACAGAAATTTACTCCGATTTTTACAATTATAAAAACAATTATTTACACCGATAAAGTTTAAATTTTCAAAATGGTAATAAAAATGTAATACTCGGACTTTGTTTTTAACAGCTTCAAATTGGAAAATTTATGAATGTTTTTAAAAATATCACGTTTCTGCAACAGCTATCAGTCTCCACTATTTTTCATTATGGATCAAGTTTTAGATAATTTACGAAAGCACTGGAATAAGCGAAAAGCACTAGAATTACTGACGCTAATCACCTAGGGATTTAAAAGTAAATTAACATTCAAAGATCAGGATTTTTCGGAAATAAATCGGAATCGTTCTTAATCATGCTTTCAAAAATACTCCAAAAAAATTCCTGGAACATCAACCAATATTTTGTTGTAATATCCTTCACTTCACTGTATAAATCTGTAATTGTGGTAGAGATGATAATGGTATTATTTGTGTCTGGGTATTTTAGTCATACTTGTGTGATTTTTTATCACTATTATGAATATTTAATTTGCAATATTAATTTTATCTGCAATAATTTATAATTTATTTTTATTTGCGATAATTTAATATGTGAAATAAGTTAGTCCTCTCATACAAATAACAACATATTATTGAAATATTTTAATGATTTGCATTTATAACAAGTAATATAAAATAAAATTATAGTCAATACCTACTTCGGTTAACAAAGAAGAATTTTATTCTCCCATATAAAATTAATTAAATTTAATTAATGAATTAATATTTGAAAAAACAGTATTAACATCAAGTGTCGTCCACTACAAGTTTAAAAAAAGGTATTTGAACTTGAGTGGATGAATAAAAAGTATTTTATGAACGATTGAAAATTTGAACAAGATATATAAATATATATAAGGAGAATGTGAACTAATGGTAGGAATTGAAAAAAAAAGAAAAGAAAACGTTTGTGATTGATGAAAACGTCATGACTCTAGTGTGTTGAATTTGGCGTAATTTTAATTGATATACTAAATTCTCTACGAATTTGCCCCATGAGTAAAAAAAGTTGTTTGTTTCAAGAAACCTTATTAAAGCCTAGTTGGAAATATGTAAATCCTCACAAGCTATGAGCGAGCGAACTATTTTAACTGTAAGCATGTAAACATGAATTGCAAAGAAATGTAATAAGAATATTGTTAAAAAACACCCTTTAAATACACAGTGTGTTGTATTATTGTTTTACATAAAATCAGGAATTTTTAGAAAATTTCTTAAAAATATTTCATTTTTGAAGCAAGCGTAAAAGAATTTATGTATCAACGACTTGCCAGAAACAGGCAAATTGATGGGCTATAAAAAAGCCTATAAATTTTTTACAAGATATCACATTCTAATGACATGAGGCAATTAAGTTTCATCTGCAAGACAAAAAATCGCTAACAAAAAATCTTTCTAATGAGCTTTTTTGACTTTTATCCAGATAAGTTTTATCTATTCTCCTTTTTCCTTAATTTATGAAAGCGAAGGTAGTTAAAAGAATGTTGATAGACTTTTAAATTAACTAAATTTTTATTACGTTTTTTTATGCAGTATGCGATAATAAAAAAATATTATATTCATTAACAGGTTCAACGTAAAAAATTTTTTATTATGGCAATATCTTAAATATATACTTAAAGAAGAAATAATGACAGAATGAACGTTGTGAGTTTTAATCCGGCAAATTAATCCCACTATTTTTCTACATAATTCGAAACTCCATATCTGATATATATGTTACATGCCACACGCCATTATGGTAAGTGAATTTTACACAAGAATCCATTAATATAATGTAAAACCGCATATATCAACCGTTTTTTTAGATTGTTATGAAGACAATATTTCATACCTTTAACCCACTCATACAAATAACAATATATTAGTGTAAGATTTAATGATTTGTATTTACAATAAAAAGAAAAAAGGTTTTAGAGAACTTATTTTATTTTTTAGGAAAATTTTTTGATAATTCTTTTTATTTACTTGATTTTTTTGGAAAAAATATTAATTAAACTAATAAAAGAATAAAAAAAAACTATACCTCTTTTGTGCAAACTCTTAATTTTATTCACATTTCCCTTTTATTATTAAGATATAAAATTGATTTTACATTTTTCATATGAAATATGAAGAAGAAAGAAGAAATGCTTTAAAGCATAAGAAGCATAAGAAATGCTTTTCCAAGGATAAACATCCTCTCTAAAAGTGCAGCTAATTTTATTGACACACATCTGTACACTTAATGATGGCACCCCAAGCGAACTTTTTACTCTTGTTCCCATAAACGTCTGGCAAAGAGTTTTCCTTTCCCTTTTCTGCTAATGGACTACTCCGCAGATCAGCATAAAGAGGCTCATTTTTCTGGGTAGCTTAAAAGATAATTTCACTTAATTCTTTGATGCTTTTTTAAATGAAAGGAAATAATCGATAATTTTTGTTGTGCATTAGTCAGTTTTGTAAGCCCTTGAGGGTCTAGTTAGCGATTCTCTTAAAATTCTTGTACACTATGAATTGCATGATATGATATACCGAAAATAATATGCTTTTCAGTCTGCTCTCTATTTAAAATCGTTTCCCCTGGATTCAATTATAATAATTACCTTATGCATTCGTTTTCAAACAATGATATTTTAAAGTTGACATTTACCGTATTATTTAACGAAGAAAAACAATTCTTTAAACGTATATAATAGAGAAGGGCAGAGGTTTAATTAATCGAAGACTGGTACAGGTTACATATTTCCTTTGTGGCCGTGTCATATTTGTAATAAATAAGACATAATAGATAATAGATAATGATATAATAGACATAATAGATAATGTAATAATTGATTACTGATATTTGAATAGATGATCTAATAATTTATGATGCATAATTGATTATTTAACGTTTCAAAATCAAATAAACAATATGAACTAAAAAAAATGTAGGCAAAATTTCAGAGATTAAATACATTGGAAGAAATAAAACTAAACTAATAATTACTAAACGTTACAAAAATGTTTAGTAATGATTAGTTTAGTTGATTTTCTTTTGAAAATTTTTTAGACTCACGTGTAATTTTTCAAGGCTGTTGGCAGACATTTCTTAAAGATGCTGATTATTTAATTATGACCGATATTTTGACTTGATGAACTTAACTATGAAGTGCGTCAAATATTCATCGTTCGTCGTTTCTAGTTGAAATATTCATAGCAATAAGTATGGTGCTCCAAAAATCGAAAATCGTCAAGATACTTTTTTTTGTTACAATTCTTTCACCAATTTCCAAAACTCAGTCAGCGTTCAACCTCGTCCCGATCTTCGGCGAACATCTCCAATTTCCAAAAACCGATTCCATTTTCTGGAAATGACATTTTGATGAATTCCGAAAGGTTCCGCTACAACAGATTGTTTTTGACCCGTCTGTAAATAACCGATCAGTCACCAAGTTACCCATTCAGTTAAGTCATTTTGCTGAGACACAGTAGCCACTGATACAAAATATTCAAAGTGTATCAGTTATTTTCAATCTCCTCCTACAGAGAAGTGCTGCAAGTCGCTTTTCACACTTTCTATATAACGAGTCACAGACAAAAGTTGTATTTCCCAACTTTGCATACGTTATAATTTTCCATTTTAATTACTTCTATTTTATTTTTGTTAAAAAAATTGTCGATTATATTATTATTTCATACCGAACTTCCAATATCCCTTAAATTATTTTGAGCAGTGTATGTTATGAATGGATTTCAAAGCTACGTTCAACTCATGAGTCAACTCTCTAAGACTCATATCACAATTTATGGCCCTAAACTTCTTGATTTTGCTGTTGTTTCTGTTTGCAGCTGAAAGTTGACCTGAACGAGTCAAATGAACTACCCCTCGTCGGCATTTTTTTGGAATGTCTTATGCGATTCATATGCTTGTGCGTTTGACAGCGATGATTCACAGTAGATTTCCTGAAACAGTTTTAGTAATTCAGGCATGAAACTTCGCTTGAAACACAAAATATAATTCAAACTCTTTGGTTATAATAAAAATAACTTTTATTGATTAACTTTTGGTCGATTATAAAAAAATAACTACTATCAACGCACTGACAGATCACGCTTAAATTCCGTGTGTGCAACTCAAGAACAGTACTACCAATTTACAATGAAAAAAAAATGCATCATCTTTCGCATGCGTGTTTTAAACTATAAATTCTGGATACTTTTACACAGAATGTATATATCTATCTAAGACGTCATGCTAACATGCTATAGTTCAGACTCTTCTTGGTAAATGCAAAAACGTAGAGAGTTTAAGTTACATCTAATTGGGGGTTTTCTAAATTTAGTTTCAGCTAAATTGCGTTGTGACTATTTTTTATCATGTTAGTTAGTCTATTTATCTTTTAACACTTTCTTTTTAAAAATGAAGAAAAATTCTGTAGCATAGAAATAATTTCCCTTTTAAATTTTATGCTGTTATTAAGCTTTTACATTTTTAGCGACATGCAGAGGTACCTAGTTTCTATAAGGTCTGTCACCAATCAGAGATCCTTCAAAAAATATTTTTATTACACACGCACGAGAAATGTATTTTTTTAACTATGGCAATCTCAAATTTTGCCTCTATAATTATTGAGAAGTAATAATAATACTTCGCAGATCTGCTCATGGTGAAATGAAAAAGTTAATGCTATTTTCTGCATTTCACTTTATGAAAATAATTATGAGTGGAAATTTGAGACAATTCAACTAATTTAATGAAGCATTTTAGCTTTCAGGGAGAGAATTTTATGAAAAGTGATTTAATTTTGTAAATCATTATTTTCTTTAATTCATTCAATTCCATTCAAAATATTAATTATAAATTTATTTTAAAGTTTACTATAAAATATTCATGTAAAATTAAATTTAGTAGACATGCATTTTATTTCTGGACTGTACGTTATAAATAGACATTCTGTATGAGCAAAGTAATCTACATTATATAAAAAAAAATTTTCATTTAAATAAAAGATAATTTTACATCCTGTAATGTATTTTATTTAGCTTAATTACTTCATTCTAATATAATTAGTACGCAAAGAGTAACTTTTTTATTCAATACTTACGATAATTTCATTACTGATAAAAACGCTATGAAATTAAAGCCACTTTTTGTAACATATTTTAGAGCCTAAAAATACTTAAAAATACACAACACACATTCTTAGAAATACTCATATAGAAAACGATATCACATTTTCCATAAATACTTTATTATTCGTATTTAAAGTTTTCGAAAAATAAACAAAAATAACAACTAATAAAAGACATGCATAAAAATAAGGAACTAGACTGCAATGCCCGGTAAGCATGCAAAATAATTACAATTTTATAATGTAAAACGTTTCTTTAAATAAATACACTACAGTGAAATTGATACGTTCGCAAAATGCGTGACCCATTTCACTTTTCTGAAGAAAGAAGTTCCAATTCAATTGTTTTGAGAATCTTTCCAAATTCTGAATAGAATATTTCGCAATTTTTTTTCCAACTTCGTTTTTTTCTGATTCAATACATGCAAGCTTGTTCTATGAATTCCTGAAATAGTAGAGGAAGAAAAAAAAATTATTCAAAATGCTAGACAACTTTTGCAGTCGATCACGTTATATAGATGGGAGAAAGTGCAATAGGAAAAAAAAAAGCATTTTTCCTAAAAAACAATTTACATATTCCATTCTGAATAACTGTAGATAGTGAAAAGTGTTAATATTTCATATGATTGAAGTTTTATATTTTAATTATTTAGAAGATCATTTAAGAAAAGACATTTTTTAAATATAGAAATTTAACCATTTTCTGTAAAAAATTATATTAGACAGTAAAAATTTATACGGTCTAGTATATATTCGTTTGACGATTAGGAATCGATATCTATGAAAATACTTGGAGAAAAGTTAATTGAATTTTATCTGATTTCATTAGATTAGGAATAATTCAAATGCATTTAATATAAATATGTACAAAACTTATCTTATTTCAGTAACGCTATATATATTAATAGCATGATTAAATTTTTAAAAATTTCAAATGTTAGCTGTCCTTGTTGAAAATACTTTGCTGTACTGAATTAATTTAGCAATTAACTAAAGATATTTTTCTTAGATTTCAAATAAAGAATAATGCTATTCTCAGCATGTATTTCTTAAAATTCAAATGATTTTTTAAAAAAGTGATAAAGGTTTAAAAGGAAAAATCAATGTAATGAAAGATTCATTGTATATTATTAAAGAAATCTTACGGTTAAATGTCTTCTGTTAAAATTCAGTATTTTAATGATTAAAAAATTTGCTATTTAAAAAAAAACGTTGCATCAATCTAGATACACTTGGTATTTCCTCCAGCAAGGCGATATAGTTATGCTTTAAATTTTTCTGGTATGAGAATGCAAGATAGAGGTTTATAATTACATGTAAATGACCCTTTTAAGGAATTCTTTAAAGTTGTTTGGAGTCTTTCCTTAAGATTAAAATTCGTACGGGCATTCATATTCAGACAAGCTCCGATTAGTCTATCATTTTCCTTTTTCAGTAGAGATTTTCTTAAAAGTTTAATAATTTAACAGTAAAGCATTTTTTAGACATGTACCTTCTAAATTTAGAAACCTATTATGCTAGAAAAGCAATTAGTACGTTTTATAATAAAATGCAACAATTTTGTGTATTTCTAAGAATATCAAATTAAGATCAAATGTAGAAATTATTTGTAACTTACTGTTATAAATACTGAAATATTTGTATTTTGAAAACATGCCATCAATGACATCACTTACATCAGATTAACTCAATAGGGAAAAACAATCTTAGGAATTTATTTTTGCTTGATTATATTTATTACTCTTTGTCTAAAAAAATGAGAATATTGCTTATAATATACATAAGCGTAAATATTTTTCTATTTTTAATAATAATGAAAAAAATCTTTCTAAATAAAATTGTGCAAAACAACAAACGTGTATAAAAATTAGGCTGATATATTTTTTTATTTACAAAATCTGCTTATTTAATTGCTTGCGTATAAAAAAAGGCCTTTGCTTCATTTTACTATCGACCCACTTCCCGCTGGTAATTAAATAAACCAATGAATTCAAAATAGGATAGACGAAAGAAAAACTTTGTACAAATGAAGCAAGTACTTGCCTGCATTTTATGGAATGTAGATAAATTTATTATCTATCTGTTCTAGGAATTTTCTAGTAAAATTTAAACATTTTAAAATAACAGAAAGAATAATTATGTTTTCTTTTCAAAAGAAATAATTTCTTTGCAAACATTCGATAAAAAAGAAAAGGATTGAATTTTGTGATTTTTTTTTTTAAATTGTGTGTTCTCATGTTTGGTTAAAAGCTGCTTCAGTGTAAAAATAAAATAAAATCCAGAAATAGAAGGCTTTTTAAATAAACGCTACTTGTGCATTAAACTAATTTTTTTAAAATAAATGTTGTACTGAAAAAGTAAAAATAACATAAATATTCTTAAAACCAAGGAACACATACATTAATTGAATCTTCATACAATTTTCACTTGTTTTAAAAAAAAAAGTCATTGAATGCAAAACGTCTATTGGGTATTAGCTTTTATTAATCCCTGACTATTTGTTTTTGATAAAAATTTCTATTCTTATTGAAATGAAACTGTAAAAATCTTTGCTCTTTTTTCCATGCCGAATATATTTGCCGACATTTTCTTCCGAAAATTTGTATATATTTTTTTTCAACGAAGTTGCATTCAAGATTGCAGTAGGGATTCAAAAATTCGAGAGAAACGACAACAAAAGCAAGAAAACAATTGACTTGACGCCTACTCGACCGCCGAAATCCGTAGTGTGGGAATTTGGGCTTGTTTTCCCAGGTGGTCGAGACTAGGAGCATCCACTTTCTCGATCTATCGAATGGGGTTATTTTTGGGAAGGATTATCTATACGTCGGTTAGAGAAGCTGCGCTTTGTAGGGAATTCTTTTATTCAATGGCACAAGATTTCAATCTTTAAGATATCATGAGACTATCGGCTTTAAATAAAATGAACACTTTTTTGGGTCCTGAAATGTCTTATAAATTTGCCAAGTATATAAAATAGTTTTTAACGGAAATATAATGGCATCAGACTACAAAGATCGCTTATGTGTGTCTTATTTTCTACTTCGAATAAAATTGGGCTAAAATTATTACTTGGTACCTCACATGGAAGTTTGCTAAGCAGTAGCCCTGTTGCCTTTTTCTATCTATCCTTTGGCAATTACTATAATTTAAAGTCAATATTGAACACTACGCACAAATACAATACTCAATATCCTTCAATATTTAATTATTATAATGTTCTATTTTAGTTTGGTTAATATGTACGAATTTTAAAGGATTCTTTTGTTAATTAATAGAGGAAGTAGTTATAACAAAGAAGTTGTAATTTACAGTTACCACTCATAATATTGGAAATGGTTAAAAGAAGAAGCTACACTTCTATAATAATTTTTATATTGAAAATTAAGTGTATTTGTATTTATAGCAACATATGAACGTTCATAAACTTAAGACTAACATAATAACAGCCTAAAGAAATAATTTGAAAAACGAAAAAGGAATAATAGTAAATGTTACTACGTATTAATTTTTTTAATAACAAATATTGTATTTTGATGGGGAAAGTGTATTAATATTTTGAAATAACTTTTCAAAGATATTAATGTAGAAGAGTTTAAATGATAACACAAATTTAATGATTGGTAACATTTGATTAATTGTTTTCAAACATTTTAAAAACGATATTGTTTTCACTTTATTTTGCCCTTTGAAGATTAGAGTAATTATAAACAAATACTATTTTTTTTATTCAGCAAGCATTATGCTAAAATATTGCAAGAAAGTGGGAAATTAATGCTGTTTTCTAAACTACTAATTTGTAAAACTTCCTGTAACTGCTTAACATTATTTGGAAATAATCAAAATAAAGAGGGATCCTAAATACAGACTCGGAACTTAACACAATTTTAAATCCAGCTAATAAGTTCCTTTATTTAGCCAAATATCATTTCTTTCCTTTTTTTTAAAGAAAGTTTGAAGCAATTTCTGTATTTTAAAAGTTGACCTTTTCAGCTCAATTCATCGCATAATGTGGAATATTGTACATACCATATCATAATCACTTCCTACAGTTTCTTTCATGAATGTTATGAAGTGCACTGCATTTTCAAAAACTGTAGCGTTGTCTGTTTTATCGCATACACATGGTAATAGACTCTTCATCTCCTGACAAGCATTCTTAATGCGAAGTCTGGAAAAAGTAATACATATTATTGTGAAATCTCTTTTTAAAAATATAAGTAATTACTTATTTGTTTAATTAATTGGACTTTTTTGTAATTAATTATAGCCCAAATTGCTTATTTGCTTAATTTGATGAAAAAAAGGCTTCTGTTTCAATTATATTCAGATTTCTTTTAAATTCAATTTTTCTTTTACTTAGTAATTTATTGGATTTCTTTTTTTGTATTAAGTTTTATTCGCAATTATAATATTTTTAATTGAAAGTCTTTTATTACCTTAAAATTGTATTCAAAACTATGATGATGGAATTGTAAGTAAAAAAAATTATAATAATATAAATTTAGTGGCTAAAAATTAAACCCTTTTATAAAGAATTATAAAAAATAAGTCGAAGTTTTTAGACCATTATATTGATTGCAAAAAAGCTTCTTTTACTTTTTGTTACTTAATCCGAAAAGTTACTAAGTAAAGTTTCTTTAAAGTTATTTTTTCGTCCTAGTTGTCTTTGGCTATTAAAAATTAAATGGCCAAAAATTATCCTTCCTCTTTCACTGAAATATGATTTTATTTCAAATTGTTTTAGCAATTATTTAAGAAGATCCAATAACTCTTCTAATTCTAAAATATCCTTTTCTCAATCTCAGAAAATCTCAAAAGAATGGTTTTTTTAGCTATTTGAAACTAAGAACTTAAGAATAAAGTCAGTGTAAAGAAACTTCACGTCAAAGGAAATAAGACACTTTCTTTCATTTCGTATTTGAATGCTTAACAAATAAATTTTTTAAAAAGTCGACATTATTTCTTAGATGAATTGAACAATAAAAATATCATCTTCAAATATCAAAAATGTCGATCGTAATTATCAGTTCTATCATCATGGACAGCTTATGTAATGAAAATATAATTTATTAAATTAACTGCGGAATAATTCCAGATGGGAATGGACTTGCTATTGATACAACAGTTTATGTATATTTAAGATATAATAACTCGGGGAAATTTTTTAAGTACATAAAAAGAAAGAAAAGTTTAAAAAAATAAATTCAATATTTTTTTCACTGTACATATCTGAAAAACAAAAATAAGTTAAATCTTATTTTGCATATCCAGTAAACATTATTATAGTATTGCGATATTTAATTTAATTAGTTATCAATCATTAATCAATCTTTGATTAACGAATAATTAAATTTAATTAATGATCAATTCATGTTTTTTTTTCTCTGAGTTATAATTGTATCAAAAATGCAAGCATTTCTTCGAAATGTATTGCTGAATCTAGATGTTATACTACTGCGATTATGTGATGTTTGGATCTTCTATTAAAATTGATCTAATTTGTTAAATTTAAAGTTTCCTTAAAATTTTTTCCAAATTAAAATTTAGTTGCACCAGGAATACATTAAATGCAAAGATTATTAAAACAATTCCAATTATTTATAAAAACATAGGTATCAAAAATAGTTTTTTTTTTATCAAATGGCGTGTATTTGATCTGAGATCGTTTCATACTGAAATGTAAAATGTGCAACGAATCAATATTACTTAGGGTATACTGCTGATGGCTTGATAAACAACATTTGCTGGCTCAATCGGGATAATTCATACCCCCTTGACATTAACCATATGGCTTTCTTCCCTATGGAAATATCGTGCTCATCCCTGATATGTATACAAAACATTTTTGGTTCTATTGCATTACACGAGTTTGTAATCGATTTACATCATTTCAAAAATACAACACGTGGCCTGCATTAATCAATCGCATTTTTTTATGCATTTTAAATTATTTCTCTTCGAAATAGTTTTAATATTACTTTTAAAATTTGGCAGTTATGAAAATTAAATATCAAAAATTGTCCTAAATCCCATTTAAAGTTAAAATTATTTTGTTGTTAAGACAATCTTAACTAAATTTAATTAATATTACTTATAAAAAGTGAAAGGAATTCAGTTTAATTGCGAAAAAACCCAATCTTTATCTGTAATAATGAAATCCATTACTCTTTGAGCATATCTAGAAATACGAAAGATTTGCAAGAGAGCAGAAAATGAGCAAAAAAATTGCATTGCGGAAATATGACCATTTATTTAATCACCGACCTTCTTTTTCTTTCCTTCTCGTTATGGCTCTCCCTGGGATCCATTTGCACATAGCTGTCCATTCGGGAATGAATCTGAGGAATCCATTGTTGCAAATCCAATAGCTTTTGTTTGCCTCCCAAACTGTCTTCTTCAGAGTTGGGAGTATTGTTTGGAACCCTATAAAAAGATAGATTGAAGTGGCTGTGGCTGTTATCCCCCCTCTTTCTCTAAAAAAAGAAGGTGGGATGCCCTTAATGACTTCAGAAATCACTATTAGACTTTCCCAAAAAATATTATCATAGGAAATGAGTCGAAGAGAACTGGCTTATGGTATAAAGTAGTCGATTAACAAAATTAATTATCATAGCTAATAACTGCTAATCCAAAATTTTCCAACACGGATTCAGCATGATGAGATTAGTATAGAATATATTTTGCAGAAATTTCATAAATTTTTTAATTATGTGGGAACAAAAAATTGACTTCCCAATTCTATAAGAAATTTGCTTATAGTGAACAGAAGCTCACATTCTAATTAATGTATTCAAAAGCTTTTTGCATGTATCAAAATAGCTTGTTTTCTACTATAAAAAATAATTCTATAAATATTTTTTCTAATATTAAATAACCGTTATGAAAATAAAAGTTTTTTTGTATATTTTTTTTATCTGGCAAAAAATATTGAAAATTACGAATTTTAGTTCAAACAACCATTTGTGCTTATTTTTCCTTATCTTTACCTATCAATGGATAGATTTAACATAGCATGATTTTATAATTAAAATGAATTTTACGAATTGTATGATAATTTATCCTTTGCAGTGTTTATCAAATTAAAAATATACTAAACATTTTAAGAGCCATTAACGAAAAAAATAATGCAGTCAGTTTGAGATAAAAAAAAAAAATCCTTCATTGAATAATTATTTTATTAGCTCACTTAAATAATTTCTAATCTGAATTTGGATGTGTTAAGCAACTGATAAAATTATTCAAAGAATTCAAATATGTATATTTTCATTCTGTTGTCAAAACTGTATCTATTTAAAGTATATGCTGTTTCAGCTAAATTTTAATTAATAAATATTTACTCGTAAATATGCGGGAAAACATTGTTTCATTGCCAAAGTTTTAAATTAAATTTAAAATAACGTGCTTTAAATAATCTAAATGTATCACTATGAATTCTCCTCGGATAGTAAGAAACAGTCTTTGCCCTAAATCTAAATGAAGACATTAGGGATAAGAAAGAGCGGCACGCATCAATAAACCGCCTAAAACCAAATATCCTTTGTCCTCCAAAACTTGTCCTGACAAATGATCAAGTTAAATACGCGCAATTTGATTCCCGGCGGATGACTGCCCACAACTGGATGCGTAAAAGATCCTTTCGGAAGGGCACCGGCAAGCTATGTCCATGTAATTACCTTGGGTATTCCAGCGAAACTTGGCTCTCGTCACAACTGGTAATTGATGAGCTTCTGGTTGTGTCCACTGGTATGGAGGAGCCGAGGCTGGAACTCGACATGGAATTCGGGGTGGACTGCAGCACTGGAGTCTGGAAATAGTTGGATGGATTATATGTGAACATCCCTTTAGCACTCTTTAGAGAGTCTTTAGTTTTGATTAGAGATAACACGTTGGGAATATATGTTACAGTTTTAAATAGTATAATTTCAGACAGTAGATGAAATAATTTAAAATGTTTTAATATGTACTTCAGATTCGTAAAACGATTAAACTGTATTTAAACCCCCTCCATCCATGCTAAATAGAAACTACATGAAAATAATTTGCATTTTTAAAAAAAAATAATTCGATATGTAGAAAATAAAATGGTAACAGAAAAATAAAAACTGTTGACCAACAAAATTAGTAAAAATCGGATTTCTATAAAATACGAATACATGATTAAACAATATAAAATTATTTTCACTCAAATCATAACCATTTTATGAAAAAAATATAATTTTATTATTCGAATTAATGTTTTTGAAAAATATGATACAAACAGAATATTTTGATTCCAAGCAGCTTACGAATAATTCAAGATTTTCTTGGAATCAAAATATTTTGTTTTTGTTGACAATTTTCAAGAATTCGAGCATTTAAAAATGTTGTTGATTTGGATTAACTTCGAATATTTCAGTCAACTTAGCAACTCAAACTAATTAAAAAATTTGTTTATCACTAATGTTATCAGTGAAATTAATAACTCTTTAATGTTGCAACTCACTAACTGGCTGATCTATCGAAATGATATTAATCCTAAAATACAGAATAAAAAAAATTCTGATCAAAATGTATATCATTGAGAATTCTAGATGAAGTTGGTTTAATAAGCAGATAAAAAAAAAGGCCCTTTCAATTTTAAAGATATTTTATTTAATATCAAAAAAATACTTCAGAGCATTCTAAACGAGAAATTTTAAGTAAGACGTTAGCCTCGATATTATAAATTTTGTAAATAAAAAGAATTACTGATTAAATAACATCTTTTATCATTAAAAGAGATATGATATCTAAGTATACGTTTTCAAACAATCTTGATAATCACTTTCGAAGTCAAAATGTTATGATATAGTTTTTTCAATTCCTGCTATTAGCTCACACTCTCCCTCTATATATCTTGTTCAAATTTTGAATCGTTCATAAAATACTTTTTATTCAACCACTCAATTTCAAATACATTTTTTTTGAACTTGTAGTGGATGACACTGAATGTTAATACAGTTTTTTCAAATATTAATTCAGTAATTAAATTTAATTAATTAATTTTATTTTTTTTTTAGATTTAAGTTGCATGCATCTAATAATAGATGGCGCCAGATAAACTTAAAAAAATGAATGAAAATTATTTATAAAGGACTTTCTGCACTGTAGTGAAAAAAAAGTAGGAATTGACTTAAAATTTTTTTTTTTATGTTACTTGTTTTTCCTTACTGTATATTGATACCAAACGTTCCTCGGTCTGCGTTGTCGATGTCCTCTTGTCGCATGCGGTATGGGAGAACAAGGATAAGGAGAGTTACTGGACATCAATTGCATTCTTTGGCGGGGCTTCATAAGCCGAGTGGTTTTTGTTGAGATCGGAGTGAGTTGAGCTTGGGGCACTTGAAAATAAGAACTTTGAGGCAAAGTGTATGAGACAGAAGTCTGGAAGAAAGTTCGAGAGGATCATTTGAAAACACTAATAAAAAATGAATCTAGTAAAGTAGGAATGGAAGCAAAACAAAGTGAATAAAAATGAAATCAATTTTAAAGTTTATCATAGTATTATCAAGAAAAGTAAATTCTAGTAGAAAATTCAGTGAGAATAGTTGTTCGAACAGAATTTGTGCTTTTTAAATTTAATTAAAATCACGTTATTTTTTTAATGAAACGTGTTAAAAATTCGTTACTCAAAATAGCAAATACCCCAGATATTTTAAAATTAGAATATATTCAATAGGAAAAACATAAATTAAGTTCTATTAAAAATTTATTAAAACAATACTTAAATACTGCAATGCATGCTTATTTATTTTTTAAGCATCCGAATAAGTAATATTATTCACTACATTAGTAATATTTAAAAACGGATAATTATGCTTCCCTTAGTAAATAAAAAGGAATTAATTTCTTGCGAAAGTAAATAATATGCAAGCTGTATTATTGAATTTTTATTAAATGCGAAATAATTAATTTTTCTATTTTTAATACTTTTCAAATAAACAGAGCTGAAAAATGTGAGAATTTTTAATAAGAAATTTCATTAAAACGTCTGATCTTTTTGAATTTATAGAAACGTTAACTGCCAATTACACGTTAAAAGTATCTGGAAAATCTTTTTCAAAAGATACGTTAAATAAAAGTTATATTTGTGACAAAATAAAAATTTTAAAAAGCCAAACAAGAGAAATTTTATTGTTTAATAATATATTCATGCTGTTAGAGTATAAATATTTCCCAATCAGTGTATATGAGCTTGACTTACTCAGATAATGCCATTAATACCATTTAAAACATTATTGTTTGCAAATAATGTAAAAGTTTATTTATTTGACAAACAAAAATTTTTTTGTAAATTATTTTTAGATTTCTTTAATTCTTCCCTTTCGAATTCAACTGATAGTCTAAATACGTACCACATCTTCTATTTTCTCTTGCTTCGGCACTAGAGTAGTGTAAGTCAAGGGTAAACTTTCATCCAGATGAATCTGATTACCTTCCAAGTCAGTTATCTTCTCCGAAATGCAATCGGCACTTTTAAAGTGAGAAGTGGAATCCGGAGTTGATAGCATGGAATTTCCAGACTCGTCTCCTTGTCCTTTGCAATCTTTTTTCACGGCAATCTGTTGAAAGCAAATGAATTTTTTTAATCATATAGGCAAAAAGAGACGTCGAAATACATGTTTAAGTATAGTAACACCTTCATTAAAATCACGAACAGACGTTTAAAATAAGGATCCTTGCTACATTTTAAAATATGTATTTAGTTCTTACTGGGATATAAAATTTTAAGTAGAGATTATCTGATCTAAGACTAATTTATTTTCATATTTAATGTTTTAGTTAGAAATCATTTTCGCTAGATAAATTTACTATGGTTGTTATGGCCGTATCTACTAATGTTGCAAAGAATAAATCCAGAATGTGCTGTCTTATTTATTATTTTTCTATCCTTTTTCTAATGTCGAAACAATTTTAAATTTGAATTCTAAACTTATTTGGATTCTTTCCCTTTCCTTAATGATTTCATTGGTGGTACTCCATATTGATGTCATACCATTTACAACCCCTTATTATTTATCGATCTCACAATGGTCTTTACGACATTGCAAATGTGCACTACACAATTATAGATGTGCTTACGCCATTACGAAATAAATTACAGTTGAGATTTCTCAAATTTATGTTTTCCTATATCTGAGTTTATAATAGAATCGATTCTTTATATATTGATTGGTTTTCGCGAGAGAGTAAATTAAGATCGACTGAAAAGTCTTGAGTTGTTTTCGATTTGATGATATTGGTTTGTCATCATATCAAACACTCTGATCAGAACGAACCCAGTTCCTCTATTTAAAATTACATGTTTTGAATTTGCTTCCTCTCAACAGAAGGGGCTTTCTTTGAGTGTTAGAAATTTGCCATTTATCCAAATATATTCTCCAAATAAGTAAGTAAGTTCTGAGATTATTATTTCAGGAAAAGTGTTGTCTTTAGAGTCATTGCATCAATTATCTATTTTAGAAAATAACACTCAATATCATAATAAATAGCATCTTGATTAAAAAAAAAACCATTCTGGACAGTATACACGGGTGAAATATTTAAATAAATGAGTTACCTGAAAGGTCTCTAACATTTCAAAAACTTTAGTGGCCCATTCCTTACATTACAATTTAATTACAGTAAATTGCATTCAATCTTGTTCATGCCTCCATAGTCGGCAGTTAAATTGTCACTAGCAAACTTGGAGATCTACCTCAGTTAATTGATACGACCTATGTCTCAAATATTGCTGTCATTATTAATCAACTAATTAAAAATTCCCGTCCCCAAGAAAAGACCTCCTACTTTATGCATCCTATTTAAAGACCACATTATATAACACTGACAGTGTAGACGACAGTACCAAAGAAACAGATGATCAAAAAGTGTGTACTTATACCAAAAACACCAGGGGCCTGAGGAAATATCAAGTCCATCACTACCAGAAATGACGTAAATTGGTTTCAAATACATAAGAAAACGCAAAAGATTTCCCCTGTTATGATAATTGATAAGAAATATCGTGAAAGAACTGACTACAACTTTCCTAATCATAAAAACAAGAAGATTTAATGCCAAGACAGTTTGACCGTTTAAACACATTTAAACTATCAAAATCCAAGATGCTAACACTCATCGTTGTACCATCTCAATAATGAATATGTGCAAAAAGCAAAATTTCTTAAATTAACTAAATTAATCTATTATAATGAATGGATTTGAAAAAATATCTTCATAACATGAAATTGAAAGATTTAGTTATAGTTAAATGTGGATATTAATAAAGGGAAAATATACAAAATAATTAATTATGTAAATAATCATTAGTTGTTTTTCGCTGAATCATTTACACATAAAACAAAATATTTAGATAATAGTCTGAATTCTCAGTCAATATTCATAGAAAACCGAAATAACATGGGCTCCATGAAAATTTCAGATTAATCTCGATTATCTAGCAAATTAATAACCAAAACGAACACGAATTCCTAAGAGTTAAAAAAACAAACACGAAAAGGGAAATCCAATCTACGAAAGTAAATGCAATACTTCCATTATGAAAGGAAAACACTCTAATCTGAGAAAGGGTTCTAAGTAAGAATATTATACTGTTTACTGGGCATTGTGTGTCTTATTAGGATGAAATATTTTGTTACCGGAAATAATTTCATTCCAATTACGAATATTTCTGAGGAAGTATGATGCATAGGATTGAGTAATATGGATTAAAAAAATTACTATTAAATTTCATTATCTTAAGTACATCAAAAGATTTGTGCAAATTAGAATTTTTATTATTAATTCTGATTAAATAACATATGTACTATTCTTAAAAAAATATTTTATTTATATTGCCTATATATTTTTTATTTTGATATAAAATATCACAAAAAATATTTATTACTTAGATTAAACTTTTATATATAAAAGCATAATAGAATCAGAATAAAATAATATTAATTTATACATTAATAATATAGAATATTTTTAAAATTATAAATATTATATAACTTTTTTTTTGTCTCAATCTATTCTTGAAAATTTTTTTCTCAGAGTATTTGCGTCTCATTTACTTCATGAAATCGAAATATCACAAATCGAAAACGAAACTCATTGAAGGAAATGGTTATATAGCGTGTATATATGTGTACAACATGGATTTTAGCAACAATTACAACAACAACACATGGATTTTAAAGGTAACTGGCCAATATTCGCAATTCGCATATGCGAAACCCTAGGAACTCCCATTAGGCACTTGAATATCGATATGAGACGCGTTACATTTGTCACAATGTCCATCGTATCTCCTCGTTTCTGAAAACAGTGACTGCAACGAACGAAGCCAACAGGTTCGAACCTGAATCCTCCTCCACATTAACTACGTTTTTCATCACTAGGCCTCGAGTCGGTCAAAATTTTTATTTAAACAAAATTATTCTTTAAAAGATAATGATGCCATATTTATTATGGTGGAAAATAAAACTGTTTAAAAAATCGGTTTAAGTGTTAATTAGTTTTAAACCTGGCCTAAGTGTATTATTAAATGGGGAGAAATTAAGGACATCACAAATAAGTTATGGTTTTAACAAACTTATTTAATCTGCTTGCTCAATTGTTGCATAAGATTTCAGAAAAAAAAATTTGAAAAATCAAAATTAATATTTGCCTATATATATTTAAAATAACCTAAAATTATTTTAGCGAAAACTATTTAATATTCTTAAGAATTATGCTACTGTTTAAAATCGATACTATGAAAAGATTGATTAAATACTTTTATAGCTCTACAACCAGTACTTTGTGGCACAGGAGATTCATTTCTACTTTCATCTTGTAGTGAAGCGTACCATGGGCTGAAAAGAAATAAATTTATGAATAGAAACTCATATATATATAAAATGGATTTTGTTTTAAATACTAAAATTAAGAAAAAAAGCGTTTTATACTAAAATACTTTAATTCAATTTTTATTTTCGTTTCAAATCCTTAATTTTGTATTGCAATTTTTATTGCTTCGTTTTATGATATGTTTTTAAATTGTTTTTTAATTAAAATGTCTAACTATCTACACACATTAGTAATATTTTCATTTTATTTTAAAAATATTTTGCATTTTCATTTAATTTTAAAATAGCATGATATTCAAATATGATGATTTTTAAACTATGATAAACACTTATAAACACATATGAGTTGCACTGTACTCTGAAATTATGGATTCTATCTGATGGCTTGCAAAACATTTAAATCACTCTGATCGTAAGTTACAATTTGCATCATTATTGAATAAATGAGGTGATACGATAATTTTAGGGTTTTTAAAAGCATAAATGTGATTGTAAATGAAGAAGCATTTTATGAGTTGCTTTTTAAGATAATGAAATTAAATATTTCTTTGCTACCTTTTTCTGCACCTATTTTTAGTCACTGACTTGGTTTAATTCTTCGAAAATTATTTTTATTCATTCCATCTTCATCTAAATTTCTTAAATGTAAGTCTTCTTTACTGATGATAAATTAAATAGTAAATAAAATCTACTTCCTAATTATTGTGCTGGGGGATAAATATAGAAATTAAGCATTTTGTGGTGGTTGTTTTTAAAACTTTTATTTGTATTAATAGTTGTATGACAGAAATAATTGGCCAATAAGGTTTTTATTATAGAGTGATGTAAAAAATTCAGTGTTCACAGGAAGTTTTTCTTCGATTGGATGTTAAGTTGGCTGATTGCGGTATTATGGAATTGATACAAATCAAATACAAATCAATTCGAATCAAATTTGGCCAGGGAGGTGACTATTCTTTCTTACAATGACCACTGATAAATTTTTTACTGTGGATTATTCAAATGTGCTAGTCAACGAAAAATAAAATAATTCCATTTTACATTTTGACTTGTTGTAGAGATCTGTTTCATTGCCTACTTAACACTTCTTCATTATCAATTATAATTTTATTTAACCTTAATTTCACATAAAGATTTAAAATTTTGGGTAAAATCGCAAAACGGGGACCTTTGGGATTTGGTGTCAAAAATTCTTTTGCCCAAAATCCGCCAAGTAACGGGCTGTGATTATAAGTGGAATGAATTGCAAACAGTACAAGAAACCAAGGTTACTACATTTGGTAACTTATCGCTCAGTTATCGACACAAAAAAGTCGCCAAATCCCAACGGCCCCTATTTTGCGATTTGGCCAAATTTTGTATTTCATTGGATTTGAATTTTTAGTGTGAAATATGGTCAAGTAATTGAGGTTTGAATTGTTATTAAATTACAAATTAAATGTGAAAACGAAATAAAATTTTTCAATCTAGTGATTTAGAAATGGGAAAGTTATAAATTAATATTTAACTGTTTAATCAAAACTGATATTTTCTAATTAATTTCAAAAGTATTTATCAATAAATAATAAATTTTTAGTGAACGAATTAAAAGAATTTTATACTCAGCGAAAATATTCAATAATTTAATGAATTATTTTTAAGATATTTTTCAGTAAATATGGAATTTTTTTATATGCTATTTGATGAAAATTCAATTTTGAATTGATATGTAAATCAAATATGAATAGTTTCAATTATCACATGTAGTAAATATGCATATAAAGTATTCATATTTTTAGAGCACTGAAGTAAAACAGTTTCTACAGAATCACATGTATTCAAAATTATTGGCCCAAATGAATATTCACTAAAATGTCAAGAATGTGACATGAAAGGTTGAATAAGCAAAATCGTCCAATACAAGGGATATTGCTACAAAAGATATGCAAAGGATACTGCTATTTTCAAAATATACATTTTGAAAAATAGGTCATCAAACATTTGTTTAAAATAATTATATTTTAAATTATTTGTATCTTTTAAAATATTTATTTCCAAAAAGGTATTTCAAATATGCGTTGTCAGAATTTTTTGTAGCTTCCATCATTGATAAAGATCTGAGATCATCACCGGGACTTTAAAACGTTAGCCAAAGTATATAAAAAAGTTTTGGGCCAAATTGCAAAATATGGGCCGTTGAAATCTGGTGACTTTTTGTGGCGCCAATTGAGCGCATAAGCCAAGAAATGTGGTAACCCATATCTCTTGTACTGTTTACTTCCTTTACTTATATTTGCAACCCATTTCTTGACGCAATTTGGAGCAAAGAATTTTTGACACCAAATCCTAGGAGGTCGCTATTCTGCGATTTTACCAAGTTTTGTTTCATTTTGTGCAATAGCCGATCGTTTAGTGACATATGTTGAGAATTTAAAGCGGAATAATAATTATATTTATTTTAGCTATCCATAATTATACTACTAGATAATTATTTAATGAATTCATAATGTATTATTTGAATTATTTTAATTTACCTTTTAGAAGTGTTTAAAGTATCATTAGGAACTTCACAAAGTTTAAATTTATTGTCTGATGTTGGAATAAGAGCATATTTCATTCCATCTTTTGTTCCAAGATATGTATTATTACCGATTTCTACATACTGCTGTACGTTTTCAGATTCCATTCCACTATGAAAAAGTACATAAATACAATTTAATAAATTATTAATAATATTTTTCTACATAAATTTATATTACTTCGCTTAGTTCTAAAAATTAATTAAATTAATTAAAACTTACTTGTCTAGAATTCGAGATGGTTCAAACTGGGCCATATTCGTCCGCCAAGTCAAATATTCCAATGAGTTTTCTTTTCCAATTAGAAATTAATGAATCCAAATCAGATAAAAAAATGTCTATAAACAAACTTGTTTATTGACAAAAGAAATCTAAGAACATTTTTACTACGATATGCAACAACATTTTTCAATTAAATTTTACGTAGTAAATACTTTTTAAATTCCAATAAATATTAATAAAGATGGAATTCCATCTAACTTTTATATTTCTTGTTGCCTAAGAAACAATCAGATATTGCCACAATAAATGTTTAATTTTATTCCAAAATAAAAAATAAAAAAAATTAAATGTTGCCGTATTTGTATCTGAATTTTATATAAATAATATAATTAAAAAAAAAAATTCTTTTTCTGAAATTTAACAAAAAATAAATAAAGGGATTAAATTTAGAATGAAAAATTTTCAATATTCATTAATTTTTTACCGGAATACTGCATTTCAATATTCATTAATTTTTTACCGGAATACTGCATATACTTACGAATTACAATTACTTAAATGTATAAAAAAACATTTAAAAAAAACACGATTAAACAAGTTCTTTTTTTTTTGCTTAAGAAAAGAATTATGTGAAACTTCAAATAAAATGAAAACCTACTTCTTCATACCGGAAGGAAGTGGCTCTGGCTTCCGGTTTTCTAAAGACTCGACGGAGAAACTTATTTGGAAGCAAAATTGATTCTACTTTTTTTTAGAATTTTATTTTTTAGTCTTAACTTTTTTTTTCTGCAATATTTTTTCCAACGTCTTTTTGGCCATAATTTGTTTGTAAAAAATCTTTTGGCGAGTATTTTTTTCTCAATTAATAATTGCGTAAAAATAATTTTGTTAACTACTCATAATTTTACCGCAATTAATTTAAATAAAAGAATTGAATAAGTGTTGATGCTTGAATATTTCCTGTTTTTGTTTATAAATTTTAGAAGGAATGTGATGTATAACATTTATTGAAAATTTGGTTTGTAAAATTCTTAATTAGTGATATAAAATATTAGAGAGTTTTTGCATACCGTACGTTAGTTACCGTAGGACGTCCGTTAGCTTTTTCTCCCTAGCGCGCATGCGCAGTTTCCTATGACATGCGCGCTAGGGAGAAAAAGCTAACGGACGTCCTACGGTAACTAACGTACGGTATGCAAAAACTTTCTATTATTTTAAAATTTCGCGGAATAGTTCATTGACTTCAAACGATTTTCATTTTTGAATATCTTATTTTAAGGTATCAAAAAAAAAGCTTAAAATTAAAATATTTTATAATATTTACCAAAAATAAATAGATATTTGTAGTGAATTGCATTTATTTCAAGAAAATATATACCTTACAGAAATAATTTTTTACGTGCGAAAAAAAAAATACGATATCCTTTAAATTAATTTTAAAAAATTCGAAAACAAATATTGCAAATATGCATATTAAAATGAATTAAAAAATTTTTCTTGAAAGTTAAATGCTAAGAAGGAATATTTACAATATAATAAGTAGCGCATACATATAATTATATTTTATGCAATAATTGTACTTAATGAAGAATATGTTCAACGGCATACCTTGACATCTTCTTGTTAAATATGATCAAATAATGTGTAATAAATTAATGCATCACAAAAATCATATTTTAAAATTTATACTCACTTTATGAAATGAAATGTTTTGTCCTTCATTTTATTGCTAATTCTTTATTTTATAAACAACCAAGCATAACTACATCTATGTAAATAAAAACTTTTTTATTAATTTAGAATTCAAGAATATATTGGTTTTTATAAAATAAAATGAGACAAATCGAAAAATAAGGGCCGTTGGGATTTGTCAACTTTTTTGGTGCCAAAATGGAATAAAAATCGCCAAACTTGATAACCCGGTACTTATTTTGGAATGGCAGGGGATGATTGGCCACGGTAGTTAGTCCATTGTGATGTGTTAAATATCCTTAGATTTCTGTGTCAACTCTATTTCTTCAACTCAATTTTTCACAAATAATGATTTCAAAATGTTCAAATTGTGTACTAGAATTTTTTTGGGAAGTTTTTGTTATTATAATTCCTATAATTTTTGCACTGTTATATTACTAATCGCTATTCTTATAATTTTATTGCGAAATATTCGAAAATCATATCACTGAATACATTCGGCAACAAAACATTACATTGGAATAGTATAGTAAAAACATTACATTCTACATTACAAAGAATTTTAGTGACTTCCTTGAGATTAAGGTGGTAATAAAGAGATCATTAATGCCTCCAAACAAGGATAATGTTGAATGAAATGGAAGTAATTTTCCACTTTTATTCTTTTTTTAAATAATATTGTTTTATCATTCTATTTCGGCATCGTAAGCAAAAAGCAAAATTTTGGCAATAAAGCGATAAAATTTGGTGTTAAAGTGATAAATTTTGACGATAAATCCATAACATGTGGCATATTAGGAATTTAACAATAAATTTGGCGTTAAAGCAAAATAACAATTTGGCGATAAAGCGATTAAATTTGACGTAATTACAAATTAATAATAAATTTGGCGATAAAATATGACACATTAGCAATTTAACAATAAATTTGGTTATAAAATTTGGCTTTAATTAAAAATAAGAAAATATTGAACTTATTTATAATTTTAAAATTTAATAATCAATATTCGAAAACATTTTAACCCAACAAAAACTAAACTGATTTTTTTTCCGAAAATTGGACTTCTATCCTTTTTAAATAATTATTTTTACTCAGTTATAGATAGCATGAACTCCAAGTTTAATAAACTTATACTAGTAACATTAAACAGTTCCGCACTAATTACATGCAAATAAATCCACCGAAGTTATGCCACATAATAACCCCTAGTGTGGAATAACCATCATTTTATCCTGCTGACAATCACCATCACATTTTGAACGATTTGGAGCATGCACTTTGATCTATTTCTACTAAGTGAGCTTAGAGAGAAATTGTGTATGGTGGTATTGCCCATCAATACCGTAGCTAAATTGAGTTTTAATTGAAGCGGAAAGGTAGGTTTAGGTGGTTGTCGAGTTATACATACATTGTCGAGGATCATATTTACTCTCCAGGTCGTATTGCTGGAAAGCAGTACGTAGTGCTATATTAAATGTACCGTTGCCATAGTTACAGGAGGACATTGGAATGATGTATTGCTGTTAAGTAAGCCAGTATCCCTTCAGAATCATTTGATGTTAAAGCTTTAGAAGAGTAATTTTGTTACATATTTCTAACAGTATTGATTGCACCTTATGAAAGAAATAGTTGCATTGAATGTATTCATCATTCTACATTCATAATTTATAAGATAGTATTTAAGTGAATTGATTCTTTAGAAAAATTAAGAGGTCTATTCACTTGATAATATTTTTATTTTTGTTTCATTTATTACTTCAGTAAATAATGTTAATACTAGAGCTTCCATGAATTATGATGTACAGTACATTGTTTTAGAAACCATGCCCTCTCCTGTTGACAACTTTAGGGCTATACTAAAATGATTTATTTTACTTTATTTAAATTGAGGTAATTGAAGGCGTCCTAAACTTTTAAAATTTCTAGAGTTGAATTCTCTAATTAGCAAACTCTAAAAAAAATCTTAATCAGTATGAATTTAGCCTTTTGAAATAGCGACCACATTAGTAAATTTTTGCTATCCAATCTTAAAAATTCCCCTTAATTTGACATTATGAATTTAAAATGATCGTTTTTCAATTTTTAAATTATTTGGTGAGCACATGAAATAAAGGGAAAAATAACTCTAGAGCGATTTTAAAACTAAACGGATTTTTAAAATTTTATTTTTAATTTAGGTAACTTTTTGGATTATTTTAGGTATGTTTTTAGAATAAATTTTATAAACATAACTAACTAAACCTGTGTCCTAAACTTTACAAATATTTTTTTTTACATAAAGAAGCATTAGAATTTATATATCTTAGAAAATTAATTTAGTACATAATTCAATGCATTGTATACATAGTGTGAAAAAACGTACACTTTAGAAAGCGATTTTTATTCACTGGATGCACTCGTCATTGTGGAAGGCACGATGGATCAGCACAAGTACGCATCTGTCCTTGCGGACCATGTCCACCCCTACATGCGAATTATTTTTCCTCAGAATGATGGCATCAACCAGCAGGACAATGCAAGGTGTCATACAGCTCGTAGTGTATGTGCGGGGTTCGAAGAGCACAAGGATGAGTTTACCGTACTCCCCTGGCCAGCAAACTCACCGGATTTAAACCCAATCTAGAATCTGTGGGACCACCTCGATCGGGTTGTTCGTGCCATGGATCCTCAACCTCGTAATCTAGCGCAGCTGGCCACGGCACTGGTGTCGGCATGGCTCAACTTCCCAGTGAACACCTTCAGAAACCTAGTTGACTCTCTTCCTGCCGGTCCGTTCTGCCAAAGATGGTTATTCTGGCTTTTGACAGGTGGTTATTCTGGCTTTTGACAGGTGGTCACATTAATGTGACTGGACTATGTATAATATTAAAGATAGGAACATTTAACCCACGCCTACTCCGTGCAATTAACAACAATGAAGTAATGGGAAAAAGTTCATAGGCGAAGTACGACTATAGTGCAAGTGATTAGTACAGTTTTTAAAGAGTTCCATATATGTAATATGTTCTAAAGGGACCATTCCATTTTTAAGTAGCCTGTGTGATTGTTTCCAATATAGCTTCAGGTCTTCAAAATGTCCCATTTCCAAGAAAAAGAGCAAACCATTGTAACAACTAATATATATATATATATATATATATATATAAATAAGTGTTGAAAATAAAAATTTGGTGGTAACCGTAGACATGCAAGTGATGATGGTATGCAGGCATACATAATAGATCTTGCATATATGCAAGTCAGACACAAGTCTGCAAGTTGTCTCACTCCAAACCCTCTCAAAATTACAAAAAAGTGGTGGTGACAAAGAATGTGTGAAAACTACACCTGCTGTGCTCTATAAAATAAATACAGAAATTTAGATTTGTGTACTTTGTTCTTTGAAGTGTTAAATATTATTTGGAATAGACAAATTTAATCAAAATACCTACGTGGGACGAAATTCAAAATGCAATGGATGTATAAATAGAAAAGGGATTTATTTTTCGTAACCAAGATACAGAAGTATTTCATAAGTATTTACTTATTTCATTCGAACTTATATATCACACTGGAAAAAGTGACTGAATGGAATTTTGGAAATGTTTCAATTGAAAGTCGTTGGGTGGAATTGTTCAAATACTTTCCCACCGATAATTTGAATCCTATGAACTTTCATATAAATATTGGATATATTTTGTCTGCCTGGCAATAATAATAAATTGTGTTCGAGCGAGAAAAAACACAGTTCTTAAAATTTACTTTGGTAATCAATATTCTTTTAAAAAACTCCGCAAAGAATTTCATTTGTATCTGAAGTCAACACCAAAAGATATTTAAGAAAATTTGTTTTCTAGTATCATATATAAAATTTTATAAATTATTTATTTCCACTCGTTTATTCCTATTCTTTTCATTGACGAAAAAAAACTATAAAAATATTCCTTTTTCTTGTTCTTGTGACTAATCCTCAATGTCCTGCAGTGCGGGACGGACAACCCATGAGTGATCTACTCATGGATGGAGGGAAAGGGGCAGCTTATGTTGTGATGGGGCACCCGTAGGTAGAAGTCTGACTCTTGCTCCGTGAAGCTCTTACAGTCATATGAGACCGGGACCTACGGCTTAAAGTGGATTCCGAACCACTACAAACATCCATGGCACCGCCGGGATTCGAACACGAAACCTGTGGTACCGAGCGCCAGAGCGCTAGCCACTCGACCATTCAGGCCCCTTTTTCTTGAATACATATACTATAGCCTAAAATTAGAAGGTGTCCCGGTCTAAAGAAGAAATGGTCTTATTATGCATACATCTTTAAATTATTATAAGGATGCAATCTATAGTATTAATTATTATTAAATTAATATCATTCTATATTTTTTATTATTTTTATTTTTTAACCCTATGATGATCAATTTTTAGGAATTTAATAGAATATTTCATTTAGTAAAATAAGAACTAATAAAGGGGCCTGATGACCGAGTGACTGGCGCTAGCTGCTATAAGTTTGGTTTTAAGTCCTGGCTATGCCATGGATATTTCTAGTGATTCGAAATACACTTTAAGCCATAGGTACTGCTGCAATATGACTGTTGGGCTTAGGAGGGGACAACACTACCCCGTAAAAAGTCAGCGTCACGGAGTCAAGTCAGGCTTCTACCCACGGGTGCTGCATCACAACAGAAGATGCCACATCCTTCCATGAGATGCCACGGGCTCTTGGACTTAGTCTAAATTTTGCTGTCTGCCAAGTGGAATAAGAAACAACAACAGATAAAATATAAAACAAGCTATTTTAAGCTCCAGTTGTAATTATCTTGATAATCTCTTCTGTTTGCTTTGTTTCAGGAATTCAGAATAATCAAATATACAGGTACAGGCTTTGATTAGAATTCGTTTCTCTATGAGATTATAAGTTTTAGTATGGCCTTTTATAACTTGGGTGGGATTTAAAATTAATCCTTAAGCTTAAAATAATAGTTCTAACGAAACTATTTTGCAATTACTGTAGTTCATGAATTTACTTTTGTGAACTGAAGTGATGGCCTAACTACCAACAAATATATGACAATGTCTTTTTTAATACTGGGCATTTCATCTGGATTCCACAAAAGTTAGAACTACTTTCTCCCAAATGACATCAGAAGATTAGATATCACCCTCCTGTCTATCTCTTCAACTTTCCTATCAAAATTTCATAATATTCCCTGCGTAGATTTTTCTGCTTGCTTTTCCGCATTTGAATTAAAAAATTTTTTTATTTTGGAAACGCACTGAATTAATCCCCAGGTTGTTTCAGAATGAAAAGCTACTTAATGGTGAACAGAATGTTCTAACAATGCTTGTTGACTGTACATAAAAAACATTCAAAATGAATCCTTTTATAATAGTTTATAGAGAATCTATACATTTCTAAAAACTAATGCTTTTAAGACAAATTTGTATTGTATTTAAAAAAATATGTGTATAAACCACTTTTTTATTTAGACTTATTTTGACAACGTTTTTTACAGGTACATTTAATGAAAATACACAAAATTTCCTTCATTTGCTCATTAAGGTAACTCTGCTTTTCCGTAACAAATTCTGCAATTTTCAAACCAAAAATTACAAAACTTTTATTAATGAAGTTTAAATTAGGTAACTTCAGAGCCATATAACATTATTAAAGAGTGCTTTCGAAACCATGTAGGTTTAATGAAAGTGATCTAAATGATGGTAATTATAAATATCTGTTCATTAATTTTAATAATGAGTCTGTCGACTCTTTCATAATGTCTAGACAAGGGGCTTCATGCAAAAAAGAAACTAAATTCTGGCTAAATATTTTTATTACACAATGAAAATTTCATAATAATAATTCTTGTTATAATGAAATTTCTGGAATGTTTCCATTCCATAAACAGAAATGTAATATATAGTATTCTTAAAAATATTTTAGAAATAATTTCTCTAGTGTTTAAATTATTATATAAAATTTATTAAAATATTACGAAATTATTATTTTGCGTTTTTCATTGAAAAAAATATTTGTAACGTTTCATTTATCGGAAACATTTCTATGGATATAAATTATTGATGTACTTCTAAAATTGTTATGCGATTTATTATAATTTGTAGTGAATGAGAGATTTGTTCACAGAAAAAGCTAGCCTATGTCATTACCTATATAGAATTTTAAGCAACAAACAAACATTAACAAATAACATTTATAGAAAACTGCCGAGGTGTTTCTAAAGAATCGTGGAATAAAAGTTAGCGTCATATAAGCTTGTGGTCCTGATTCAGTGTTGTCTCATTTTAGAAATTAAATTATTTCTTAAAATAAATATGCCAATGTTAGCTGCCATATTTATTAAAATTCTAAAGACAGCACTGTGCAACTGTAACACATACACAAAACAAAATTATATTACAAGTATTTACAAAATCATCTTAAAAAGCCAATTCTTTTTATCCAGTTCGTTCTTTGTACTCTTCGTTCTGCCCTGAACTCTTCACTCCACACCCCACACTCCCTTTTCACTTTTTCCCTCTCCTACTTTCGGTTCCAAAGTCTAACGGGCGAAAAAACGTGCAAAGTCTAAAGTAAGGGACATTCCGTCCTTGAAAGGAGAATCTATCCACTTTCGAGTTCAAGGTTCTAGCTTTTGCGAGAATGCGTGGTGGATTCTTACTCATGCGATATCAAATGACCTTCCTGAGTGTCTCTTACTGAAAAAAAAAAAAAGATGTTCAGAAAACCGATGTTGTGTCGCATAGAGTGTGAGCCAAACTAATATATTTAATTTTAATTTTAATTATTTCTTTATAACAATTAAAATGCAGTTTTGATGAGTGATGTGTAAAATTTCAATGGAGAATATTCTGTAAATGATGCCATGGGGACATATTTGAAAGATCTATGCATAGATCATATCAGAGGATTAAAGCAGTGTATTATTTTACTGTACGACCAACTTTTACCACAAAATTTTTTTTTTTAATGTGCGTATCTCATCAATTCGAAAAAATCGGAATAGTATAGTAAAAATATATTCTCTTATGCAGAAAAGGCTTCATGTTTAAATGAATTTTAAAATGATTTGGTGAATATTTTTCAAAAATTTTAGTCGTCTTTAATTATCTTTATAATAGTTAGTACGTATGAAAAAAAATTATCTTACATTTACGAGTGCATTAACTATTTGTTTACTGTTAAAATATTTAATATTATGAATAAGTCAATGAATATAATCTCTGATGAGTTATACTGAAATATAGTTGCTTTACATGCCAGTCATAATTAACTTCAATCATAATTATACCCTATCTGAATTAAGTGAACTCTAATAGTGAGTTTGGTGTGAACCTTATAGCCATAATTATACTTTATCTGAATGAAATTAAGCTTGGAAAATTCTCATAGTGTAATCTCAATGAATTCGAGCCGTATAATCTCGATGTGCTTAGGTCAACCCATCTTTGAAAGTAGTGAATTGATCGCACTCTGTTGACAGGAAGTAAATTATCCATTAATAGCTAAAGAAGGCCATTCGTTTATACAAAACGATACATATATTACAAACATCAGCATTTCTTACTTCAACCTGTTTATATCTGGTTTTCAGTGTCTTTGTTTGAAAATTTCCGATGTTTTTGAATACCGAATACTTTGCCTTACTTAATATTGTAGCAAATTAGCATCCTCTCGGGTTACCACATGTTGCCCTACACCCACAATTTGTGCTGCATTATTTTGAATGAACATCCCAAATAAGGTATCTGGGGTGCTCCAACCCTTCACTACTTAATCCACATAAGATAACTTTCTTTCTTACCGATATATGGTACCCATCCCCGGCATAGATAATGAAACTTTCGATTCAGTTTCGCCTCATTAGCCGGATTTTAGCCCTATCTACTTTTTCTTCTGAAGTCCTCCGAAATCTCTTGTTTATGAGACACCCGCGGAAACATATGTTAGCTATTATCCTGATCGCAGATATCCAAGAAACACTTGGAATCTTTAATCGTGCCTTGCAATCGTTTCTACGACGAAAATGCCTGACACACACACTACAATCACATACCGATTTGAATAATTACTGTTTATTATGTGTACCACAAGCTGTGTTTTGTGCCAATACTTTTCAATACATGTTTTGTTTATTTCCCTATTTTGTATCTACTCCATGAGACCCATTTTTGAGATTTTCACTCAATGTTTTTATAATACGATATTCCACTGAATTTTTGTTCGTATTGAGGTGTACCATCCGTCTTCTAAATTTGTTGGCGTAGTTATTCTACACCCTATATGGTAGAGCTATGCATCGAATTTTTGTTAGATAATAGAGAGTTTTTGCCCAACGTTTTTTTATCGTCCGGTATTTTTTTCTCCCTAGCGCGCATGCTCATATGAAATTGCGCATGCGTATCTGTAATAATGTATCCTATGAGCATGCGCGATAGAGGGAAAAAATACCGAACGATAAAAATACTTTATGCAAAAACTCTTTATTCTGTTCTCTCTTGTCCCATTGGCTAGCGCTCTGGCCTTTGGTACCACATGCTTCAGATTCGAATCCCGGCGGTGGCACGGACGTTTGTGAGTTGTTCGGAATTCACTTTAAACTGTAGGTCTCGGTCTTATTAAAGTGTGCAAAAAATGACCGTAGAGCGACGAACAAAATCTCTCTCCTGCGTGCAATGGTTTCAAAATAAAATATACATAGAAAATTTCAGATTGATCTAAAAATACCTTACGATTTCATTTTGGATTCTAAATATGTGAAATCAGCTGAAAATTACGTAAGGTCTCTTCAATTTATAGTGTTTTTTTAATTTTAAATTTTTTCTTCCTGATATAAAAAAAAACAGCTGAAAGATAATGTAAAAAACATAAGAGCAAAATTCTAGAATAATCAGTAAAAATCTTCCTGTTCCACTTGGTTGTGAATGATGTGAATGAAAGTAAAAACTTTTATTCGTTTCATTCTCGGAGTGAAATGAATGAAAAGTTGAAACTTCAATACACTACGTCATTGTCGGATAATTTTGACATATTGAAAAAAAACCCGAAATGAAAAATAGTTAGTGCGTCATTTTAGAATAATGTATAATTGATTATTCTAAAATGACAATGATATTCTTACGCAACTCTTTTGCACCAGCAGGAATAAAAAAAATTGAAATTAAATTCAGTGAAAATTAAAAATTTATATAATTTTTAAGTCAATTTCACATAATTAGAGCACATAGTGGAATTGGAAGATATTTATCGATTAATCTGAAATTTTGTAATTATTTTTTCTGAAACTGTTCCACAACCTTTCCGAGCTGGCGATACTAGAAAATCGAAATTTCTTTTTTATGCTTCGTCCTATATAATATATTTAAAGTTTTTATTTGTAACATACAGTTCATACATGCTACACATAAAAATGGGATAACTAATTTTTTATCGATAACTTTTAGGTTAGGTAGTGGTTTTGATTAAGAGTTAGGAAGCATAAAGAAGTTCCACTACACTTTTACAATAAATTTAATTAACTTTTACAATTACTTAACTTTAAAATTACGTATAATTGGTAATAAAATATATTTTTAGCTTGTATTCAAACTAAAACCACGGCCATTGACTTTTTAGAGGAATTTTAAGGGTATCTTCATCATATTGGTGCTACGTGTGGGAGACCTGACTGTCGATTGCGAGATGCTTTACTCAAGTTATTACATTTGCCATCGAGTCATCTCGTTTTTGAAAGCGGAGTACAACGGACGCCGCCAACTAATTCATACCTATACCTTCTTGCATGCTATCTATGCACATTAACACTGGACTGCGAGGCAGAAAAGTTATTCTATTTATTCTAAATAAATGAAACTATCGCACAGTAATTCACATTCTTCAATATTTGTAATGTAAATTCAAAATCACATGACATTTTCCTTCAAGAACAACTATTTAAGCGTCGCATGTTTTAATAATAATTTATTTTACTTTTCCGTGATGATATAACTATAAATAATCCCTTCTTCTTTCAATTATTCTTCAAAAAGGTGTTAAAATGTAATAAATCATTGATAAGTATTAAACTAATTCGATAAGAATATGTAAACGCACATGATATTCTATCTCCCCTGGGTGTACGACTGAATGAATTCGAAAATGATTTCACACAAGCTTTTAACAGCGTCGATTTCAAACGATGATAAAAGATAAAATGCCGAAACACTATTTAATCAGGAACGCAATATTAAGGCTTTGATAAATATTCGTAGTAATGATTTGAAAGTCAGAATCTTCTAAATATTTACGCGATAAAACGTTCTTTATATTATCTCTCTAAGAATCCCTTGGGCTATGAAACTGAAATGAGAAAAAAAAAAAAGCCGAAGCAATGTTACAGTATGAATGGAAAGTATGCGATTAAAAATAATTATATTTATCGCGACTAATATTTGCACTTTTAGAATAGTTTTCCAATTTATTTTAATGCTACGAAAAATTGTAGAGAGAAAATATGAATGGAGTGCTGACGTCAATAATTTTTATTTTTGATAAATCGATAATCATAATGGCTCTAATCTATTAAGCTTTTATTTCTTACTAATTTAACAAATAATAATAATAATAATTATTATAAATAATAATAATTATAAATAATAATAAATAATAATAATAATAATTATAAATAATAATAATGATAATTATAAATAATAATAAATAATTAGAAAATAATAATGTCGTTTTTATATCTAAGAAAGTTTACACTTCTACTTTGATTGTATTATCTTTTTTTTTTTGTTAATCGTTGTGAATTGCATAAAAAAATTTCTAAATATTATTTTTATATACTTTTTATTAATTCATTATTTTAAAGCTTTATATTTTCTTTAGTTCGATTTTCTTTTGTATAAAGTTACTGTTAATAAATAATAGTCAAACTAAATAAATGTTCATGATGAATACAATTTTTCATAATATCATTCAATTGTTTTTCCGTAATTAAGTCGTAACGCCGAAATATGACTTTGACCGTAACTTTGAGCTTTTAAAGGAGCAGTTCATCACCAAAAACTGCTAGCGTTTTCCAATTCCTTCTATTCTTAGATAGTAGAATAGAAGGAATTGGAAAACGCTAGCAGTTTTCCACTCTCCCTATATATATCTTGTTCACATTTTCAATCTTTCATAAAATACTTTTTATTCATCTACTCAAGTTCAAATACATTTTTTGAACTTGTAGTGGATGACACTTGATGTTAATACAGTTTTTTTTTCAAATATTAATTCAGTACTTAGATTTAATTAATTAATTTTAGTTTTTTTTAGATTTAAGTTGCATATATCTACCAATAGATGGCGCCAGATGAACTTAAAAAAGGAATGAAAATTATTTATGAAGGACTTTCTGCAATATAGTGCAAAAAAAGTAGGAATTGACTTAATTTTTTTTTATTTATTTTTTATTACTTGATTTTTTACCATGTTGGTTGAATATTCATAACTTCCCGATGTAAAAAGTTTCTTTTTAGGTTTATTTTTCTTATTTGTAATTACATAATTGTAACAGTAAACTTATGTTATAAACTTGTCAATTCCAATATTCTTATTGTTTTATGTTGTAGCTTTTCAGTTTTCTTTTGAAAGCCAGAAATTTGTTTACATAAACTTTTTTTTCAAAAAAAAAAGTAGTTTTAGTTTATTTAATTTTTTTTTAGTTTGTTGAATATAATGACTGATTAAAGAAATGATTTACACATGTTTTTTTATTTTTATAATATTTCCCTTAATAATGTACATGAAATTTCTTTTCGCTTCATTATTTAATTTTTGCCATTTTTTTTTACAATTACATTTTTTAGAATGGCAACACATCATAGGAATTTTTACAACAAGAGATCGGGAACTGCCAGTCATCAATTTGTTTGAAAATTTTGTTAATATAGGTGATAAACAGGACATAAATTGTTCAAAATAGTAAAACCCATCTCTCAATAATTTTCCGAGAAAATCTAAGTTTAAAAATTTAAATACTTTTATACCATTAAAGCTTTTTCCTGGGTAGCAATTTCATGGTTTAGTGGTTACCGTTTCGAGCTGGCACTCTCCAGTTTTGCCATTCGTGGAATTTTTTTTTCATTTTAATTTCTAGCGTTACATATTGTATATAGCAAAAGTAAACATACGCACACACAAACTATATATATAGATAATCTTTATATGACAGAAAAAATATAATTTTAAACTTTTAATGAGACAGTCTGTTATTTTATATTTTGAAAAGGAATTACTGTATTTTTCAGATATTTAAGTTAAGTTTTAGCAGTCTCTACCACGGATGGCAGTTTGTGAATTTCAGGAAAAATTTTAAATTGAGCTAACTTAAGCTAAACTAATTTTCTTTATTAAATATTTCATTAGAATATAAAGCACTTTAATATTTTTGCACACTAAATAATCCCATAAGGCTTAAGAAACTTGGAGGAGTGACTTTTTGGAGTTCAAATGTACGATGTTAATTTCCTTTACTAAAAACAACAAGCATGGGTTTTGTTCTCCAACTTTTGTATGAAATTTATTGTTCTCATTACTCAATACCACTAAACTTTCTGTCCCATCATTTACAACTATTAATATATCAACTATTAGGGGCTTGATGGCCGAGTGGCTAGCGCTCTGGCGCTCGGTACCACAGGTATCGGGTTCAAATCCCGGCGTTGCCATGGGTGTTTGCAGTGGTTCGGAATCCACTTTAAACCGCAGGTCTCGGTCCTAATAGGATCGTAGAGCGTTACGGGGGCATTGTTACACCGCGTCCGTGGCTTATCTTCAAGTTACACGAGCCCCCTGGGTAGTGCAAAGTGGGTAACGTCGGTGCAACCCTTAAGGTGTAGAAAAAAAAATCACGGACTATTTTCCAGCTGCATTAGAAAGGAAAACAAATATCAACTATTTTTAAACTTTTTTGTAATGATGGTATATTTTTTTTCTGTTTTGGTATATCTAATATTTTAAAAAACCTCACTGTGTTAGTTGATATCAAATCATGCAAATTCTTTTTAAGGACTACAATTTGGATTAATTCAGGCTCGTTTAAAATATTTGTCATTTTCTTCCATTTCTAAAGCCTTCATCATTTTGCTTTTCATTTCTTGAGAAACATAATCGTCCAAATACCCAAAGGCAAACTTCTCTCACAAATACTACAGAGGTCCAAGACACTTACACATTGTACACTATGAAATTTCATAATTGATACATTTCAAACTCTTCAATTTTTTTAGAGCTACAAATCATTTCATTCGGCAAAACAAGCAGATATTGTTTGAAGCTAACTAACATTTTACAACAACTGAAGTCCGTATCACAAATTTTATACTCTTCAATCCATTTAAATTTATCTCTGAAAAAATTTATTCCGAGTGAGTAAATTATCTTTTCTATTCATTGAACACAATGCAATCTTCTTGGAGCTTTAAAGAGTATTCTACTTTAGAGAACTCGTTTAAGAAATGTGATTGTGAACTCTGAAAGTTATTTGCAGTCATATCGATCTTGAAACTCCTAAATTTGATTTTTTGCAAACTCGGTGATAAAATGCACTGTTTATGGTTGTTCATGAATTGAAGATCAGATTTGGCAGTCTGAAAACCACTGTAATGGATTGAGCTTCAGGGATTTTTAAATCCCTGGAATATCGTTGTTAGGCCCAGTTGAAAGCCCAATTGATTTAACAACTGCCGCAAGTATGATTTCCAGGATATGATCACGATAAGCCACCCAGAGCATTTTTATGTTCAGCTTTTGCTCAATAAGCGCGCAGGCTCTTTATCATGATCCCGTGTTTACTGAAATTTATCAAAATTCAAACTTTTTATTTGATCAATAATTCCTCAATATTCCAGTGTTTTCCCACAGATAACAAAGATTGGTAGTCTATAAACAGTTTTACTAATTACAATATCTTATAAGATTTTTCCGTATTTTTTTAAATCTTGAGTTCGATCGTCTTTGCATTTTTTAGACGACAAAAGAGGATATTTTCACATAGATGGATGCATTGTTGTACATTTTCATAGTTTTTATTGTTGTATACTCCTAAAACTGATTTAGATGGTAATTGTTTTACAAGATTTCACTTTCACATGGTTTTTAAAATGATTTAAAAAAACTTCTGCTGTCTTTTTTAATTCTCTTCGCTTGGCAAGATAGGGGTTTCATTTTATTCTATTCTGAATTCCATTAATTCCAAACTAAAAATGGGAATTTCCCATTTTGCACACACAATGTGAAAATGGGGATTCACATTTTGTATGTACAATGTAAAAATGAGCCAACGGCCGTAACATGCTGAATATACCGGTTCTCGTTAGATCACCGAAGTTAAGCATCATTGGGCGCGGTCAGTACTTGGGTGGGTGACCACCCGGGAACACCGCGTGCCGTTGGCAAATTTGGGACCTGAATGGCCGAGTGTCTAGCGCTCTGGCGCTCGGTGCCACAGGTTTCGGATTCGAATCCCGGCGGTGCCATGGATGTTTGTAGTGGTTAGGAATCCACTTTAAGCCGTAGGTCCCGGTCTTCTATGACTGTAAGAGCGTCACGGAGCAAAAGTCAGGCTTCTACCTACGGGTGCTCCATCACAACAGAAGCTGCTTCCTTCCCCTTCAATCATGAGTCCATATGGGCTCGTGGGCTTGGCCAGCCAAGTGGGATAAGAAACAACAACAAAAACAACAACACAATGTAAAAATGGGGATTCACATTTTGTATGTACAATGTAAAAATGGGGATTCACATTCTGTATGTACAATGTAAAAATGGGGATTCACATTCTGTATGTACAATGTAAAAATGGGGATGTACAATCAAACTTTCTGTTCATATAATTTAGTACAGTAAAATTTTAGCAGCAGAAAGATGAATGCCACTATATTTTTCTATTTGGAATTTTTTTAAAACTTCATATTTACTGGTTAGTGAAAAACAATTATAGTTTTTAAAACATTTTTATAACTTAATTAACATTTTAGGGTTTTACTATGCCTCAGAAGTTAAGAAAAAACGAATAGTTATATCTTTAGAAAACAAAATTAATATTTTAGATCGTCTATATAGTGGAGAAAGAGTAACAGATGTTACTAAATTTTTATTCCATAATGAAGCCTCAATAAGGCTAAAAATAAAAACTCCATTAGAAAAATTGTAGCAATTGGATATTCTAAGAGTATGAGCTCAGTTTCATACATAAGATTCTATACATGTTGCAATGGAAAATAATTAATAATACGGCTAGAAGACACCCCTCAAAAGCGAATTCCAATTGATGCTAATACAATTCCAAATAAGGCTTTGAAGTTTTATGAAAAAATTAAGAATCAGTTGCCAACTACTTCTACGACTGAAAAGATGCTGTATTTTTCTGTAAGCTATGGTTTGTTAAAAAGATTTAAAGACATTCTTTACATAATCTAAAATTGAAAGGTGAAAAGTATCTGCTGATTCAGATGCAGTGCAACAATGTACGGCAAAATTTGTTGATATTATAGCCGTTAATTTCCGTTCTCCTGACATGCTGATGAGTTCGGGTTATTTTGGAAAAAAAAAATACCAGAAAGAACCGGTTTAGCTAAAGCACACAAATTAACTATGGGTTATAAAGCAGCTGAATGTAATATAACAGTTCTTTTCTACGGCAACGTTTCTTCAACGTTATTTGAAGCTAAAGTTACAGTTATTCAACGGGAGGTTTGAAGCAATAGCTTATTTTTAAAGCAATGATTTTCAAATTATGAGGTGCGATTCCTCAGACTTGCGATGTATTTTCGATGAAAAAAAATTAAACCTTTTAGTAAACATAAAACTAACAAAAAATAATATAGAAGAACATTTTGATGGCACAAACTATTGATTAATTAAGAATTTAAAAAATACTAATAAGTGGTCTCTTATTTTTAAGAAATCTCCAGTTTTAAAACTAAAAATTCTGATTCCTTTTACAATGACGTATTTATATGATGGTGTTTTTCTATTTGGCTATTATCGGGCAACAATTCTACGGCGAATATTGCTTAAAAACTTAGGGAGATCTGTTGGTATTATCTGGGTATCAGAAGTCTTTACCCATTTCATGACCGATAACATTGGATTGTATAATTAATTTTGCAATAAGCAATTACTTGTAGTTAGTTTTCTATAAATATTAGTACAAATAATTAGTGCTTGATTCGTGGCTACATGCGTCGCTGGTGAGCAGTAGAGCGGAGGTTCAATCTACTGGCAGCTTTGTTGTAAACACTGTTTCAAAAAACGAGGAGAGTCGATGGCGTTTGGGATGCTCAGCATTTTGCCTCGTGAATCGGATTACCTTTTGGTAGTTCTCCGGGTTTTCTTCCATACGATATGCAAATGCGGGGTAGTTCCCTTTAAACGTCCTCCTGGAAGACACTACCCTCCTTTTTCAACGAGAAATAGAAGTCAAATTTCCACCTACGGGTGCCCCCTAACAACAGAAGCTGCCCCCTCCTTCCATGAGGGATATGACGACAACAACAACAACAACAACAACAGCAACAAACAATTAGTTTTAACTAATAGTATTCTAGAAAAAAAATAAATTGAGTAAAACATTAAAAGTGCTATTATATTTAAGATTAAGCGAGAAGACACAAAATTTTCTCTTGCTAAAAGAAAAAGAAAAAATTAAAAATTTAAGTGGGTAAAATATTTGAACACCACTGCTTTTAAAAAAATAAACATTTGAAATATATTTTAATCATACTAAATTATCCATATTAAGATACTACAAAACTTGAAGCAGAATTTTCAAAAACTTATTTTTTATTTAAATGTTAATAACAGCTAGATTCATTGTTTCAATTCGAAAGATAAACAGAACATTAGTAAATATGACATACAAATTAGAAGAACCAAATCTATTTATTCTTAATTAAAATTGATAGTATTTTTTTCAAAGAATGATTTTTTAATTTTTGCTCGAAAAGGTGCTTGCTGGGCAAGTTGAACAAAATGAAACCAATAAAACGTGACATCTTTCTCTGCTTACAAATCGAAATATCCATTGTTTATGAGAAAATCTATTGTTCTATTTTAATTACTTAAAATACACAAACATATAGAAGAATTCGTTATTCTTGGATTCTATATGAAGAATATATTCTTGGAAGACAATATTTATATCCATGAAGATTTCATCTAACTTTTATTACTATTTCTTTATTCTCTGCAATAGAGACGTTAAAACAAATAAATTTCTTTTATCCATGAATCCAAATGTAATGTTTCTACTATTCAAATAAATTATTGTCTGCAATAATTCTGACTTGTTTGTTTGGACTTGAGAGATACGATGCACAAGACTTCAGAGACAAAGAAATTCTCAATTTAACAAATGTTTCTCTCGGAAAATAAATATATGTTTCAAATTGTTTTTCTTAAAAAAATATTTATCTTTCGTGAGAGAAAATCTGAATCTATTCTTTTACTCAGATTCTAAGAATACAAATAAAACAGAATTGGAAATATTTTCTCTGAATTTTCACTTTTAGATACATAAGTGCACATAGAATGGGAATAAAACATTGTTTCATATAATATAATATTTTTTTTTATTTATAAAAGATTTTCTGTTCCATTAAGGTAAGTTTAAAAATTTTAATCCAGAAGGATGTAAAAGGATATTACCTTGAAGGAGGACTTTCATTAGAAATATTTATTTATTTGCGAATTACATTACAGAAAATTCCCTTACGCTACCATAAATTATGAATACAATTAGGCAATTCTAATCAATGTAAAATACTTTGCCACATGCATTGCAAAATCAACTCGTTTTTCAAAGTTAGCAGGGTTACATAGACCAAAAATGGGAATCTACTAAGTTTCGTGTTGAAAACATATTAATCGTGATTATGTCAAAGAATTCAAAATTATTAGTACACAAAAAATAGTTCTAGTTTTGTTACAGAGAACACAAACATATGAAACAGATAATAGAATTGCGTTAACTTACTATGCTCTTTTTCAATAATAGGAGGGCCACATAGATCACAAAAATAGGAATCTTCTAGGCTTAGTGTTAAAAACATATCATATTAATCGTGGTTATGTCAAACAATTCAAAATTATTATTACACAAAAATTAATTTTGTTACAGTGCACACAAACATATAAAATAGTTAATAGAATTGCGTTTATCTTGCCATAAAAACAATTTTAGTATTGTTTATTCTTTATTTAATTAACTTTCGAAAGATTAAAAAAATGTTAATATTAAGTAGACTTTATTAGTTATAGAATTTTTTAATTACAGTCATGTTTGAATTAAAAGATGGTAAAAAATAAGATCAAGCCTTAAAAAATAAATTAACAAGAAATTTTGAAGTACAGCTCTGTTTGTGGGTAGTTTTCTTTTTAAGATATTGAATTACAATATCGTGCTTACAAGAAAAACGATTGTCTAGTTACAGATTGCTACTCGTTTTAATTTCTTCAGAATCTGATTGGTTACTCAGAATTCTACTAAGGCACAAATGTAAACTAGTTCTCCTTCAGAAATCATTCATAAGATTAATTCCTTTACTTTTTACTTTCTTATAACTGATCCCTTTCTTAAATATAACCAGCGTTAGGAATTAGGGACATCATAAGTTAAAATATCTTTTGTTTTCTTATCCTACTTGATAGACAGCAACATTTAGACCAAGCCCAAGAATCCGTGTGGTCTCATGGAAGGAGGGAAAGGGTGGCAACTTCTATTGCTATGGAACATCCGTAGGCAGAAGTCTGACTTGGTTCTGTGACATTGAAGAAGGAGGGCAGTGCCTTCCGGGAGGACTTTTAGGGGAAACCTTACATTTGCTTATCGTATGAGAAAAAACGCAGAAAACACCCACCGTGCAGTGCGACTCACGAGGCGAAAGGCTGAACATTACAAATACTATGGGTCTCCTCGTTTTTTGACAACCGTGTATACAACAAATTCCCCTGCTGATTGAACTTCCGCCCTAATGCTTACCAGCGGCGCTCTTTGCCACTGATCCACGAGTCGTGTATAAGTCAAAATCTATTTCATTATACTAAAATGATAAATAAAATAGTGAAATTAAGTAATAAGGAATTCTAATATAAAAAATTATATTTCTGTCGAGACATTATTTTAGACTCATTAACAACATTTAATTAATTTACTAATATGCTGGCTGTCAAAGTAACGTTGTCTCCAATATCACATAATGGAGGCAGAACAGAGCGGAACATTTCTTAAGGAAATAACCCCTTTTATGCGTCCTTTTTATGTCTCCTAAAGTTACAAATTACTTAAGAGTCTACTTTACGAGCTTTCCTTATACGCAGCGTTGTCGGTTTCGGCTGTAAACAAGTTTTTTCCCCCACTGTTTTGATATGGATGATAATAGATTAGGGAAATCCCTGCAAGAATTTCTCTATAGGGATGTGTCGTTAAAATTTTGGTTTTGTTTGGATATGAGCCAGAAAAAAAGAGATTTTAATCATTTGTGTTTCTTTATTAGATCTAGACCCGTTTAATGCTTGGGCATAGTGAATAGAAAATAAATGTTTCATTTACAAGTTAATTTTCTTTCCAAACATGTAAAATACCACTACGTCATGCTGATAAATATAAAATTATGACAGTTAAAAATATTTATAAGTTGAAGAATAAGGGGATAAAAGAATTAATTTTAAATTTATTTTCGACGCTAAAGGTTGCTAATTTCATCTTTACAAAGAAATTACAATTTGTATGCTAAATTTAGTATTAAGAATAAGCAGAAGACGGAACAGAAGGAGATTCCTTACCGACTACTGTTCCGTCTTCTATTTCCGAATTGATCGCCATTAACATGGCTCTAGATTGTGTTTTCGAACGACATTTATCTGGAGAAATAGAAATTCAATTCAGTATCTGCAGAATTTGAGATTTATTGGGGACCAAACGGGAATAAGAGTTATTGAAAAATTCGGGAACCTACCAGGTTCTTCTGCCCTTCATCTTCAATGGATTCCGTCCCATGTGAATTTAAAATATAATGACATTGCGGATGGACTAGCGAAAGAATGAATTTTCATGCCTCAAGTTAATGAGGAATCTCTGACGTACCTTGAACTATATTCGAGAAGTAAGGCTTCCATATACATCTCTTGGAATCAATTATCAACACATCCGTAGTACCACATCCTGGTACTTCAATTAGTTCTAAAGGTGATATGAAAGATCAAACTGCTTTAGCTCGGCTGTCTACTGGACATTTAAAAACCTTCAGATTTTCCCATGGTGCTAAGAAATTTCCAGTTTGCACCAAATGTAATAATGAAGAAGACACACCGCCACATTTAACTACATGCGTTAACTGAGTGCATGATGACCAATGCCAATTTATGTCTTGGAGGTATTTAGGGCGAACAAACTCATGAATCTGATCTGATTCAGATCAGAGAGATTAGAAAGAAGAATAAGAAGTATTATTAAGAATTGTTTTATTCTGATATTTGAACATTTATAATTGTTCACATTGGAACCAGTAAATGCTGATTATTACATAATGGATAAAAAACTCTTTGGTATGTTGTGCTTTATAATAATGTTTATGATGAGAAGGCATAGATTTTGCTTGTTTTTTAAAACCTTGTCTGTAGACTGTGTCAGTAGTTAGATAGATATTTGTATGTATATGTAGGTATTTGGTTTTGTATATCAACAACGGCCAGATTTGTCTAAACTGCAATAAGCAAATTTTATTTATTCTAAAAACCGAAATCAAAAAGAAAAAAAAATTGTATTGTTTAAAAAGTACAGATAGCAAATTGAAAATCTGTACATAAAAAGTTGAAGTATCACAAAACATTTTTTAGAACATATAAAATTTATTGAATGACATCAGACAGAAGTTTACTTTAGGCATATTTAAAATAGGACAATCTAAATCCATATTTTTTATCAGGCTACAACTATGACTCGATAATTTTATAAACCTGGTCATAAACAGGTCAAGATGTTAAAAATGTATAGTTGTAAAATAGCCGTACGCTTAAAAAATAAGTAAATAAATGTCATTAATCATTTCACTTTTGTCGCATTCGAATATATCTTCATTATTGGAATAAAACTATCCTTTTCTATTTTTAAAGTTAAAATCTTTAATGACCACAATTTCTTTCTCGATCTTATTCTTATCTCCAAGGTCCTATTCTAAGGTTCAAATCCTATTTACAAGGTCCCGATCTAAATTTTATCACTGGTTTTAGTTTATTGGCATTAAAACACTTGTACCTTGAAAGTTGATAACGAAAAGTTCAAAGTTGAAAGTTTATTATTATGATGAAAGTTAATGAAAAGCCTTCCTATGAGTATTGAAAGTTATGAAGATTGTTATTATAATGAAAATTGTTTCCAGAGTTTCTTGAAAATAGTAATCTCCTTTTATATTTACTTCCCAATGAACTTGGTATTATACTATATTAGTAGAAAAGCTCACATTGTTCTTCACTCATTGATCCAAGGTTCTCAGGCAAGAAATTAACATGTGGATATGGAAAATAAACCCTCAAACTCATATATTACGCCCGAATGAGAACCTTCTGAGAATTCTTTTAAAATAACTTGAATTGTATTTTCTTAATTAGGATCTTTCTGTTTACCAAAGAACTTATAAACAACTTCTTGAAATTCAATCCAAGCATGCTTTTAAATTAATTGCAGTTTCAAAGTTATGATCTTGCAGGATTTTCATTCGTCAGAAGTAACACATTCTTTCAACTTTGCTTCTTACGAATGAGAAAAAGTTTTTCATATGCACTGAAATCAATTTCAACTTTTGAAGTTCTTTTACAAATTGATTCATGAGGTTTAATTGTATGTGGTATATTTTTTAAGGGTCCACCAAACTCGTATATTTAATTTTTATTGCTCGCATATGAATATCTGCATGTCAAAGAATGCTATATATCACAGGAACACATGAGATAATTTCTCTCTTGCGACCATTTTCTTTTGTTATTGTTGTTCTTATCCCACTTGGTCGACAGCAACATTTGGACCATGTTCAATAACCCAGGTGATCTCATGGAAGGAGGGAAGGGGTGTGGGGTGTGGAGACTTCTGTTGTCATATAGCACTCATATGTAGAAGTCTGACTTGGCTCCGTGTCACTGAAAAACTTTTTACTGGGTAAGATTACCAGCCCTGGTAATCTTACCCGTAAACATGGATTTTGAACCACTGAAAACATCTATGGAACTCGAACCCAAAACCTGTAGCATCAAGCGAAAGAGCAATTGGCCATCAGGCCCTTAAATCTTCTAAACGAACATAGCACACCTTGTGTGGCGACCAAGACTTTTGGTCTCCAAGCTTTACCACGAAGTAAGCAACATACACATCTCTTACAAAATTCGTTATGGTCCTTTCGGATTTCTTAAAGTTACTAGGAATATAAAAAGCTGTGAGGACTTTTAATACCCCCACAAATTGCCATTGTATTGAGCACAAAGCAAGCGAAAACGAAACATTAAGAGGGTAAAAGAATGACAATGACCCATAATGACCCATAAACTAGTCGAGCAACTCATAATAGCGCAATCTGGAAAATGTCTATGGGCCTGATGGGGCTATTTTTAGCTAATTAGATCCTAAAAGCATTCATGATAATGTTAAATACTCATAAGAATATTTGATTTACGCAAGATGTTTAGCATCTTGATTTTTTTTTCTTTGAAATTTTCCTATATTGGATAAAGATATTTTTTAAGAGAACAAAAGTCTTGTGATGATTTATTGGTTATTTTTTGGGTTGAAGATATGAAAAACATAAATAGGAGTCCAAATTCTGAAAAAGGAGTTTTAATGGCTAGGCAGTGTATTTCAAACTGATGTTGATGTAGCAAAAATGAGACTGACAGAAGCAACAGAATTGTGCAAGAGATTACGCCTAGAGTGTTTTGAAGCGATGGACATGTTATATCAGTAACCTTCGAAGTTTGTCAATTTAGGGAGTCTTAATGAATATAAAATTATTTCGCGGAATACTGGATCATAAAAAAATAGAATATTCGCCATCTTGGTAGTACATATAAAGAAAAAGTTCTAATATTTTTTTATTATATTATATAAAAAGTATTACAAAATAAAGTTAGAATGTACAAATAAAATTTTCATTTTTTAATGACTGGGATGAACTTGTTTTGTTCGCACAAAATTTTGAAACCGTATTTTGAAACGGTTTTCATGTTAAGCTTTCAATTTATTTCTTTATTTAGTTTTTCTTCCGACATATGTTCAAAGTAACTTTTCGCACAAATATGCTTCACCAAGAGCATTAAAGCTTTTATAACTTTTGCACAAATTTAAGGATATTGTGTGTAAATTTTTAACCAAAAATCAAGGAAATCTTCAAGCTCGTATCTGCATTTTAACATAAAATCTGTTAATAATTCAACCAGTTCTTTCCGGCTCTGTCAATAATGAATTCTGATTCTAATTGAAATTTGGAAATATTTTTAATCCAGTCATGAGTCTCTTCTTGTTGAGGAAGGTAATACTTGATAGTTGGTTTTATTTTCAAAATATGCTCCTGAATTATGTTTTTAATATCTTTATTTAAATTTATCCAATTTGCTATTAGAAAATCATTTAGTTTTTTAAAATATTGTATATAATTATTTTTTACCTAAGATTCCCACAAATCTAATTTTAAAATTAAAGCATTGATTTTATCGCTCAGTTTAACAATATTAATTTTAATGCCTTGAAGAGATTTATTAAATTCATTTAAAGTTGTAAATATATCTGCTAAATATGAACTAAATAACGTTTCTGGGAAGACCAGAGCCATAACATTTTAAATATTGTGCGGGACTTATTTCTGATGCTTTTTTTCATCTTGCATTCTGAATAACTATTTATATCATTTAATTCAAATGATGTTTAATACTCGCTAATTGACATTAAATCAGAAACAGATACTATGCATTTGCAATAATAAACTATGGGTTGTGATTAGACAGTTGTATTAATCTTCTCGCTAAAAGCAATTTTTAAGAGGCAGACAGTAAATTTGGATTAAATATTTATTTACATAATTATATATATTATAATTTAGAAGTTAAATATTTATTCACTTGGAACTTATGTATTAACCGCCTAATTAAGTATCGCTGTCTAGATTTGATTAGTCCATGTACGTCTAACTTAAATAATTATAAAGTCTTCGATAATAATAAAGTCTACTTAAGTTTAAAATTAAGTCTTTAGTCTTAAATAACTTAGATAATAATAAAGTGTTCTTATACTTTTATATTATCTTATAACACTTTAAAATACCATTGTTAACTAATTTTTAAAAAAATTCACGAAGATTATAAAAATGCCAATTTAATTGTTTACTTATCCACCATTTCTAATTATACAAATTGTTTTTCTCAGTAAGATTTTTTTATTCATGAAAAAACTAATAAAGTAATTGCTTAATTTTAAATTAATATACACGAAACTGTTTTTTAATTGCTAAAATAAAAATAAAAAATAAAAATTCGTTTGAACGAAAATATTAGGAAGATAAAATTAATTTTGTTGCTATAATATTTTTCCTTCGACCTTTAATCAGTTAGGTAATATAGAGCTGCAAAATTGATTTTCGTGTAACTGAGATTAAATTCGGAATCAAAACAAGTCATCGCTATCCAAGGACTTAAATAAAATTGTCTTTTTCTCTTTAATTAATCGATTGAATATGAAGATTCAATTTTATGTAAGAGTAGGAAATATCCCTTATGAAACAATGAAGAAAAACTTATGGATTTTTTTTTTTTATCATTTAATTAAAAAAAATTCTATTAGAATTTTACTAAATTTTTTTAAAAAATGATTACTATGAATAAAAAGATTTCAAAAATATATGTGATATTTTTTTTTTTTTGCCAATAAAAAGTCCTTATATTAAAAAACAATTTTTTATTATAATTTTTTTATTTTTCTTACATTTAAAACATTTTCTCTTAATACGAAACACTTTCGTTTATTTATTAAGGAAAACAGCAAAAGATATAATCCTTTAAACAAATCAATATTGTATGAGCATTCTGCACATGCATTTTGTTTATTAACGGGTTTTGGTAAATAATTAAAAATATGATTATAACGAATAAAAAAAAATTTAAACATGTATACGTTATGTTTTATTTATTTATTTTTTTTGTCAAAAAAAGTTGTTACATTATAAAACAATTCTTAATTTATTTCTTGCTTATATTTTTAATTCTTTTATTACTAAAATCTTTCGTGGATTTATTAAGGAAAACAGTAAATTATATGATCCTTTAAATAAATCAATATTATATGAGCATCTGCACATGCATTTTGTTTATTAACGGGTTTTGGTGAATAATTGAAAAAATGATTATAATGAATAAAAGGATTTCAGATATATACATACATTATGTCTTAGTTTTTTTGTCAAGAAAAGTTGTTATATTATAAAACAATTTTTAACTTATTTCTTTATTATATTTTAAATACTTTCTCTTATTACCAAATATTTTAATGGATTTTTCAAGGAAAACAGTAAGAAATATGATCTTTTAAATTATTATAATGAATAAAAAGGTTTCAAATATATATGTTCCTTTTTCAATTCCTACTGTTGGCTCCCACTCTTCCTATATATAGCTTGTTCAAATTTTCAATCGTTAACAAAATACTTTTTATTCATGCACTCAAATACATTCTTTTAAACTTGTAGTGGATGACTCTTGATATTCAAATATTAATTACTTAATTAAATTTAAATAATTAACGTTAGTTTTTTTTAAATTTAAGTTGCATGTATGTAATAATAGATGGCGCCAGATGAAAGAGGAAAATTTCAACTTTATTTGTAAATTACTTTTCTGTTATATAGTGAAACAAATGTAGGAATTGACTTTAAAATTTTCTTTTATATTACTTCTGTAAACTATTTGTCATTATAAATTACGACAGATGGCGCCACCAACAAGAGATTCTTCCATAACTTCTCCTCCTGTAACTCCATATAAGGCTGTTGTCTTATACGGGGATTCGAATGTAAGAGCAAGGGCAGAAAAAAAGGAACGCGACGGAGTTGCTGATGGCGGGCGGTTGCTCGAATAAGTATTTTGGAATGTGAATACATATTTTATATACACTGAAGTGACAAAAGTCATGGGTGGCACTCAACTCGACGTGGCATGCACTCAACAAGTCGTTGGAAGTCTTCTGCAGGAATATTGAGCTATGCTGTCTCGATAGACGTCCATAATTGTGAAAGCGTTGATGGTGCAGGATTTTGGGCACGAACAGACCTCTCGATGATGTCCCATAAATGCTCGATGGGATTCATGTCGGGTGATCTAGGTGGCCAGATCATTCGTTGGAATTGTCCAGAATGTTCTTCAAACCAATCGCGAACAGTTGTGGCCCGGTGACATGGCGCATTGTCATCCATAAAAATCCCATCGTTGTTTGGGTACATGAAGTCCATGAATGGTTGCAAGTGATCTCCAAGTAGCTGAACATAAGCATTTCCAGTCGATGTTCGGTCCAGTCGCACCAGAGGACCATGTCCATGCCATGAAAAACAGCCCACACCATTACGGAGCCACCACCAGCTTGAACAGTGCCTTGCTGACAGTTTGGGTCCATGGCTTCGTGGGGTCTGCGCCACACTCGAACCCTACCATCAGCTCTTACCAACTGAAATCGTGACTCATCGGACCAGGCCACGGTTTTCCATTCACCTAGGGACCAACCGATATGCTCACGTGCCCACGAGAGTCGCTGCAAGCAATGACGTTCTGTCAGTAAAGGCACTCGAGTCGGTCTTCTGCTGGAATAGCCCAAGAAAGCCAAATTTCTCCGCACAGTTCTAACAGACAAGTCCCTTGTACGTCCCACATTGATTTCTGCGGTTATTTCACGCAGTGTTGCTTGTCTGTTAGAATTTACGACTCTTTGCAGACGTCGCCGGTCTCGGTCGTTAAGTGTAGGTGGTCGACCACTGCGCTGTCCATAGTGGGATGTTATGCCTGAAATTTCATACTCTCGGCACACTCTTGACACAGTGGATCTGGGAATGTTGAATTCCCTAACGATTTCCGAAATGGCATACGTCTAGCTCCAACTAACATTCCGCGTTCAAAGTCTGTTAATTCCCGTCGTGCGGTCATCCTCACGTCAAAACCTCTTCACATGAATAACTTGAACAGAAATGAAAGCTCTGCGAAAGCACTGCGCATTTATACCTGTTCTACGCGATGCTACTGCCATCTGAAAATTTGCATATTGCTATCTCCTGACTTTTGTCACTTCAGTGTATATCAACTGAAGAAAGAAGATAACACTTCTTTCTTATAATTTAAACATTTTCTCTTTTTACGAAACATTTTAGTAGATTTTTCAAGGAAAACAGTAAAAGATATGATTCTTTAAACAAATGAATATTGTATGAGCGTCTGCACTTGCAGTTTGCTTACTAACGGGTTTTGCTTATGAAAGTACAACAGAATAAATATTTTAAAAGCTTCTTATCCTTACACTTTATTCTTTTAAGATAAGTAGAAAAATATTTCCTTTCAAATGTATTATTATTTCATTTCATTAATTAAAATTGATGATCAGGTGCAGTTTTTAGAAATATTCAAAGAAATATCTTTAGAAACTTAGTAGCAAAGAATAGTTTTGTAAAACAAGTATAAGTTTTTGTTGTACAAAGGCATATATTTCTTAAGCTCCTTAGTTAACAATTCAAGATTAAAGGCAAACTAACAAACCATTTGCCATTATTTATTAACTGTGTTGAATACAATTTTGTTTTAAAGAAGTTTAATTTTTAAGCATGCATTTTTAAGCAAGTATTATCCCAATTCCAAATATTTTGTGACACCGTATTAAAATATCAAAAGAAAGAGTGGAATAAGAATTCGAAGGATTAAATTAACTATTGGAATGAATGATATTTTAAAAATACTTAGAAGGCGAGTCAAAAAATAAACCACATTCTGCTATTTTTTGCATGAATTCAGTTTGTAATAAATAACATTATTTACTGAAAAAAATGGAAGATTGTTTTTTGTTTAAGACATTAGAAGGCAAATTTGAAGATAATAAAATAGCAAGGCATTCATCAACTGTCACTTACAATTTTTTTCTTCTTATAATTCTAAATTTTCTTCATTTTTGCAACAGCCGCTTGATGGGCCAAGGCCGTCTGGCTACTGGCAGATTTCGGGACAAGAGATTTTTTTTCATTTTACAAGCTAAGATTTTTAGCCCTACATCCAACTGTCATATTAGACAGAGACCTACTGTTTAAAGTGGATTCCGAACTACTACAAACATCCATGGCAATGCCAAGACTCGAACCTGAAACCTGTGGAGCCAGAGCGCTATAAACTCAGCCAGTCTGATATAACTGTAGGGCAGACAATCGCACCTCGTAAAAAGAAAAAAACATCTCCTATCTCGAAATCTGCCAGTAGGCATACGACCTTAGCTCACCATTGGGCTGTTGCGCCACTGATGATGATGACGATGATGAAAGTAAAAATGACTCAGTAATTCAGTAACGTATAAATTCATTTACAGAAAATTTTATTTGTTTATCTGAATAACAATTAGTAGAATAAACTGTTCTGCTTAAAGTTCGTTTAAAAGAAATAATGTATTGTTAAACTAGAACCCAGATGACAGAAACTATAATTTAATTTTTCTTTTATTATATTGACTGCAAACTAATCTGCGAGAAATAAACAGTGCTTGTGACCTTTCTTTGATAAAATTAATTTTCGATCTTGACTAACTCAACGTTGCAATCAATTAAATCTGTCTCTGACTTCTTAATAACGATAATTGAAAACTTCCAACTCATCCAAAACTTCGGATATATACACATATATATATATCCGAAGTTTTGGATGAGTTGGAAGTTTTCGGTTTGAAGTTTACAGATTGAGAACACAAACTGTAATGGTACCGTTTCGTTCTAAATTGGATCTAGTGTCTCAGAAAAATGGCTTATGGGAGACAATTTATACGAATTCTGGAACGTGTTATACGCCTTCTAAAAAATCGATACCTGACAAGGCTTTAGCAGAAATCCAATATCTACAGTGAATAACTTTCCCACCAACAACATCCACCACTAAGAAAAAAAAGTGAAAAAATAAAACAACGTGTCTGTGAAATTTGGAATGCAGTTTGTGTGCGCTTCGATTGCTGCTTGCGTTCCAGGGAATTGCCAGTAAAGTATAAAAAGGGCATGGAGATGTTGTAGACTGGATGAATGTATGCGGGTAGACAATTTGTAAGAGAATGGTTTGCTGTAAAAAAGGAAAAGGAGATACCATTTGTTTGCGGGATCCCCAGTGGGAACTACTTTTTGATATTTTTTTTCTTTCTTTCTTTTTTCAGTTGAAGAGGGAAAAACACCGACAACAAAGAAAACTCGGTTACCAAAACTGTTTTTTTTTTTTTTTTTTTTTTTTTTTTTTTTTTTTTTTTTG
>BPLQ01003538.1:216593-235867 GCA_021605075.1 Caerostris darwini
TATTGTTGTTGGACGTGGCAGAAAAACAGCATTTTTATCGAGATTTTTGTTTTATCAAATGGATGACCACTTGTTCTTTAATGCTAGTTAATGGTGCTGCTAGCACTTTAATATGACTTTAAAGGGAATATATGGAGGAATTATGCAAAATACTCTTATTTTAAAAATAACCACATACTTCTTTTTTAAAAACAGGCTATCTTTATCAATGTAAAATAAGAGCGGATAATAGCAGTAATAAAAAACTAATCATCCCTTCAGGTTCTTTTTTTTTTATTGCTAAAATTTTCTGCAATGTAACATGGCACAAAATTTAAAAATCAAATGAAAATTTTATGTAAATTATACCATTCTTCTTCTTCGATGGCGAACAGTCCCATGTTTGGCGAAGGCCGTCTGCTTACTGCCTGATTTCGAAACGTGAAAGTTTTTCTTTTCCCGGAGCAGGGCTGGCAAATTAGACCGGGACCTAGAGATTAAAGTGGATTCAGAACCGGTTCAGGCATCCATGGCACCGCAGCGATCCGAACCTGAAACCTGTGTCACCGAGTGCCAGAATTCTGAATTTACGTGTAGTAAATTAACAAATGAGGGGAATGATGGTCGAGTGGCTAGCGCTCTGGTGCTCAGTGTCGCAGGTTTCGGGTTCGAGACCCGGTGGTGCCTTGGTTGTTTAAAGTGGTTCGGAATTCACTTTAAACCTCAAGTCACGGTCTAATATAGTGTGACTGCAGAGCATTGGCGTAGGGCAGTCAACACTACGTCGTCAAAAGAAAAAAAAACATCTTATGTCTTGAACTCTGCTAATAGGAAAACGGCTCTTTTCCCACAATGGGTTCTGTTGCGCCACTGATAATGATAATGATGATGATAAAATTAAAAATTGCTCAATAATTCAGTATTTCAGTAACGTAGAAGATTATTTATAGAAAATTTTATTTGTTTTTCGGAATAATATTTATTAAATTAAAGAATTTCTGTGCTTAATGTAGATTTCAAAGACATTGTTAAACTAGAAGACATATGACAGACACCATAATTTAATTTTTCTGTCATTATATTTACTGCAAACTATTCTGCGAGAAATGAACAGTGCTTTTTACCTCTTTGATAAGATTAATTTTCCCTCTTGACGAACTCAACGTTGCGATTAATTAAAGCTGTCGACTTCTTAATTGCGAAAATTGATAACATCCAACTCAACCAAAACTTCGTAAAACAAATATAAATAAATAAATAAATAAATATATATATATAAAGAACACAAACTGCAATGGAATCGTTTCGTTCCAAATTGAAACTAGTGTTTCTCAGAGAATTGTCTCATGGAAGACAATTTATGCAAATTCAGGAACGTGGTATACGCCTTCTGAAAAATCGATACCTGACAAGGCTTTAGCAGAAATCTAATATCTACTGTGAATAAATTTCCCACCAAGAACATGAATCACTATGAAAAAAGAAGAGAGAAAATTAAAAGAAAATGTCTGTGAAATTTGGAATGCAGTTTGTGTGCGCTTCGATTGCTGGTTGTGTCCCAGGGAATTGCCAGTAAAGCATAAAAAGGGCACAGAGATGTTGTAGACTGGATGCGGGTAGACAATTTGTAAGAGAAGGGTTTGCTGTTAAAAAAAGAAAAGGAGATAGCATTTGTTTGCGGGACCTCCTTTGGAGCATTGGAGCAGTGAGAGCTACTTTCTGATATTTTTTCCTTCATTTTCTTTTTTTTTTTGGTTGAAGAGGAAAAAAAAAACGACAAAAAATAAAACTCAGTTACCAAAACTTTTTCTTTCTTTTTTGTTGGACATGGCAGAAAAACAACATTTTTATCGATATTTTTTTTTTATCAAATGGATAAAAATTTACTCTTGAATTTTAGTTAATGATGCCGCTGGCACTTTAATATTTATTTAAAGGGAATATATGGAGGAAGTATGTCAAATACTCTTATTTTAAAAAATAACCACACACTTCTTTTTTTAAAAAAAGGGTACCCTTATCAATGTAGGATAAGATCGGATAATAGTAACAATAAAAAACTAATCATCCCTTAAGATTCTTTTATTTGTTTGAATTGCTTTGTTGAAATTTTCTGCAATGTAACATGGCTCAAATTTTAAAAAATAAAATGAAAATTTTATGTAAATTATATCATTCTTCTTCTTCGATGGCGAACAGTCCCATGTTTGGCGAAGGCGGTCTGCTTACTGGCTGATTTCGAAACCTGTGTCATCGAGCGCCAGAATTCTGAATTTACGTGTAATAAATTAACAAATGAGGTTCATGATGGTCGAGTGGCTAGCGCTGTGGTGCTCTGTGCCGCAGGTTTCGGGTTCGAGACCCGGCGTTGCCTTGGTTGTTTGTAGTGGTTCGGAATCCACTTTAATCCGCAAGTCTCGGTCTAATATAGTATGACTGCAGATGATTGGCGTAGGTCTGGCAACACTACGTCGTAAAAAGAAAAAAAACATCTTCTGTTTCGAAATTTGCTAATAGGAAAACGGCTTTTTTCCTCAATGGGATCTGTTGCGCCACTAATGATGATGATGATGATGATAAAATTAAAAATTGCTCAATAATTCAGTATTTCAGTAACGTAGAAGATAATTTTATTATTTATTATTATTATATATTTTATTTAGAAAATTTTATTCGTTTTTCGGAATAATATTTATTAAATTAAAGAATTTCTGTGCTTAATGTTGGTTTCAAAGACATTGTTAAACTAGAAGACCGATGACAGACACCATAATTTAATTTTTTTTTCATTATATTTACTGAAAACTATTCTGCGAGAAATAAACGGTGCTTTTGACCTGTCTTTGATAAGATTAATTTTCCCTCTTGACTAACTCAACGTTGCGATTAATTAAAACTGTCTCTGACTTCTTAATTACGATAATTGAAAACGTCAAACTCATCCAAAACTTCGTGTATATATATATATATATATATATATATATATATATATAATATAAAAGGACACGAACAGCAATGGAATCGTTTCGTTCTAAATACGATCTAGTGTATCTCAGAGAATTGGCTTATGGAAGACAATTTATGCGAATTCAGGAACGTGTTATGCGCCTTCTGATATCGATACCTGACGAGGCTTTAGCAGAAATCTAATATCTACAGTGAATAACTTTTCCCTACCAAGAACATGCACCACAATGAACAAAAAAGAGAGAAAAATAAAACAAAATGTCTGTGAAATTTGGAATGCTGTTTATGTGCTCTTCGATTGCTGCTTGCGTCCCAGGGAATTGCCAGTAAAGTATAAAAAGGGCATGGAGATGTCGTAGACTGGATGTATGGATGCGGGTAGACAATTTGTAAGAGAATGGTTGGCTGTAAAAGTAGAAAAGGAGATAACATTTGTTGGCGGACCTCCTTTAGAGCAGTGAGAACTACTTTTTGATATTTTTTCTTTCTTTTTCTTTTTTCAGTTGAAGAGGAAAAAACACCGACAACAAAGAAAACTCGGTTACCAAAACTTTTTTTTTTTTGTTGTTGTTGGACGTGGCAGAAAAACAACATTTTCATCGAGATTTTTATTTTATCAAATGGATAACCACTTACTTTTGAATTTTTAGCTAACGATGCTGTTGGCAGTTCAATGTGTGTTTAAAGGGAATTTGCCGAATAATTATGCCAAATACCCTATTTTTAAAAAATATCCACGCACTTTTTTTTAAAAAAAATTATCCTTATCAATGTGGAATAATAGCAGATAATATCAATAAAAAAAACTCGGTTACCAAACTTTTTTTCTCTTTTGGTGGACATACCAGAAAAACAATTGTTTTATCGAGAGTTTATTTTATCAAATGGATAACCACATACTTTTGAATTTCAGCAAATGAGGCTGTTAGCAATTTAATATGTAGTGAAAGGGAATCTGTAGAGGAATTATGCGAGAAACTCATATTTTAAAAAAATAACTACGTGCCATACCATGTACATTTTAAAATATAAAAAAAATGTATGCTTATCAACATAAATAACAACAGTTTTTTGCAACAATAAAAAAATAGTGACTTCTTATGTAAAACAGTTTTTCTTTTACTTGTTTGGATTGTTAAACTTTTATCACAATATAATATGGCTCAAATCTTAAAATTAAAACTTTATATAAATTATATCATTCTCCTTTTTCTTCTGCAATGGCCCAACGGCCCCATTGTGGGCCAAAGCCAACTTGCATATTCCAAATCATGAGATTTTTTTTTACGAGTTGTGGTTACTAATTTATTGTTAGTTACTAGGTTACTACTCCCAACGCTCTACACTGTTATTGAGTCGGGATCTATGGTTTAAAGCGGATTACGAACCATTAAAAACATTTATGGCGCCAACGTGGCCAAACCCGTACCCTGGGGTACCGAGCGCCAGAATACTGAATTTACATGTAATAAATTAAAAATTGCTCAGTAATTCGGTAACGTATAGTATAAGATCATTTGTAGAAAATATTTGTTCCCCAGAATAATATTTACTAAAATAAATAATTCCTCTGCTTCATGTTTATTTAAAAAATAATGTATTGTTAAACCAGAATCCAGATGGCAGAAACCATAATTTAATTTTTCTTTTATTATATTTACTGCAAACTATTCTGCGAGAAATAAACAGTGCTCGTGACCTTTCTTTGAGGAGAAGATTAATTTTCCATCTTGACTCACTCAACGTTGTGATTAATTAAAACTGACTTTGACTTTTTAATTACGAAAGTTGATAACTTCCAACTCATCCAAAACTTCAGATATATATAAAGAAGGCAATGCAATCTGCAATGGAATCGTTTCGTTCTAAATTAGATTCTGGTGTCTCTTAGAGAATTGGTTTATGGAAGACAATTTATGCGAATTCGGAAACGTGTTATAGCCTTCTGAAAAATCGATACCTGGCAAGGCTTTAGCAAAAATCTAATATATACAGTGAATAACTTTCCCACCAAGAAATGCACCACCATGAAAAAAAAAAAAAAGGGGGAAAAATAAAAGAAAATGTCGGTGAAATTTGGAATGCAGTTTGTGTGTGTTGCGATTGCTGCTTGCGTTCCAGGGAATTTCTAGTAAAGCATAAAAAGGGCATGGAGATGTCGCAGACTGGATGTATGGATGCGGGTAGACAATTTGTAAGAGAATGGTTGGCTGTAAAAAAGGAAAAGGAGATAGCATTTGTTTGCGGAACTCCTTTAGAGGTGTTAGAACTACTTTCTGATATTTTCTTTCTTTCTTTTTCTTGTTGAAGGGGAAAAAACCGACGACAATGAAAATTCGTTTACCAAAACTTTTTTTTTCTTTTTGGTGGACATGGCAGAAAATCAAATTTTATAAAGATGTTTGTTTTATCAAATGATTAACCATTTACTGTTGAATTTTAGCTAATGACGCTATTTGGCAGTTTAACATATATTGATGTATCTATGGCGTAATTGCGCCAAATACTCATATTTTAAAAATAACCATGCACCTTTTTAACTAAATAAACATATATCCTTATCAGTGTAGCATAACAGCAGATTATAGGAACAATAAAAAAAGTTTGTCATTTTTTAAGTAAAGCAGTTCTCTTTCATTTGTTTGCATTGCTAAACTTTGTTTCACAATATAATGTGGCGCAAATCTTAAGCCTAAAATTAAAAGTTTATACAAGTTATTAAGATCTTATTCTTCTACAATGGCTTAACAGCCCCATGGTGGGCCAAGTCTGTCTACTGCCACATTCCGAAGCATGATATGTTTTCTTTTCCGGGATTGTGTTGTCAGCCTGACGCTAAACACTCTACAGTCACATTAGACTTGGATTTACGGTTTAAAGAAGTTTCCGAACCATTACAAACATCCATGGCGCAGTCGGGACCAAATTTGAAAACCGGGGACATCGAGCTCCAGAATTCTAAATTTACGTGCAATAAACTTAAAATGACTCGGTTATTCAGTAACGTATAGAAAATTTTATTTGTTTCTCGGAATAACATTTATTAAAATAAAGTGTTCCACTGCTTAATGTTTGTTCCTAAAAACAACGTATTGTTAAACTAGAATCCAGAGGACAGAAACCATAATTTAATTTTTCTTTCATTATATTTACTGCAAACTAATCTACGAGAAATAAACAGTACTTGTGACCTGTCTTTGATAATATTAATTTTCCTTCTTGACTCACACAACGTTGCGATTAATTAAAGCTGTCCTTGACTTCTTAATTACGAAAGTTGATAAGATCCAACTCATCCAAAACTTCGGATATATATATAATAAAGAAAGACAACACAAACTGCAATGGAATCGTTTCGTTCCAAATTGAATCTAGTGTCTCTCAGAGAATTGTCTTATGGAAGAGAATTTATGCAAATTCTGGAACGTGTCATACGCCTTCTGAAAACTCGATACCTGACAAGACTTTAGTAGAAATCTAATATCTACAGTGAATAACCTTCCCACCAACAACATGCACCGCTATGAAAAAGAGAGAGAGAGAAATGAAAGAAAATATCGGTGAAATTTGGAATGTAGTTTGTGTGCGCTTCGATTACTGCTTGCGTCCCAGGGAATTGCCAGTAATGTATAAAAAGGGCACGGAGATCTTGAAGGGTGAATGCATGTATGCGGGCAGACAATTTCTAAGAGAATGGTTGGCTGTAAAAGAAGAAAATCACATAGCATTTGTTTGCAGACCTCCTTTAGAGTAGTGAGAACTGCTTTCTGATATTTTTTTTTCTTTCGTTTTATTTTTTTGGTTGAAGGGGCAAAAAAAACCGACAACAAAGTAAACTCGATTGCTAAAACTTTTTTTTTTCTTTTTGGTGGACATAACAGAAAAACAACGTTTTTATCGAGATTTTTATTTCATCAAATGGATAACCATTTACTCTTGAATTTTAGCTGATGAGGCCTTTGGCAGTTTAATATGTAATGAAAGGGAAGTTGCGGAAGAATTATGCTAAATTATGATATTGTAAAAGATAACCACTTACATTTTAAATAAAAAAATTGAAATTTCTCAATGTAGAATAACTGCAGATTATAACAACAATAAAAAAAGTAATCATTTAGTAAAGTAGTAATAAAGTAGTTTAAAAGTAATCCAAAAAAAAAAAAATCAAAAAGTGATAAGACATTTTTCTTTTATTTGTTTGAATTGCTAAACTTTTTTTCACAATATAATATAGTTCAAATCTTAAGCATAAAATGAAAACTTTATATAAATTATACCATTCTTTTTTTTCTTCAATGGAGGAACAGCCCCATGCTGGACATAACCTTTTACCTACTTGCAGATTCCGAAACATAAGAGGAGTTTTAAGCCCTGCGCCCAACGCTCTACCATTACAAACATTTATGTTATTCTCCGGGACTTAAACCCGAAACTTTAGTATCGAGCACCAGAATTTTGAATTTACGTGTAAAAAATTTAAAATGGCTCAGTAATTCAGCAATGTATAAGATCGTTCATAGAACATTTTATTTGTTTCTAGGAATAAAATTTAATAATATAAGCTATTCCTCTATTTAATATTTGTTTCAAAAACAATGTGTTGTTAAACAAGAATACAGTTGTAAGAAACCATATTTTATTTTTTTATTACATTCCCTGCAAATAATCTGCAAGAAATAAACAAAGCTTGTGACCTGTCTTTGATGTGAAGATTAATTTTTCATCTTGACTCACGCAATGTTGCGATTAATTAAAACTGTCTTTGACATCTTAATTACGATAATTGAAAACTTCCAACTCATCCAAAACTTCGTAAATAAAAGCACGATACCGCAAACTGTAAAGGAATCGTTTCGTTCTAAATCGGATTTAGTGTCTCTTAAAGAATTGGCTTATGGGAGACAATTTATGCCAATTCTGGAACGTGTTATACGCCTTTCGAAAAATCGATACCTGATAAGGCTTTAGCAGAAATCTGATATCTACAGTGAATAACTTTCCCACCAAGAACATGCACCACTATGAAAAAAGGAAGAAAAAAATAAAACAAAATGTCTGTGAAATTCTGAATGCAGTTTGTGTGCGCTTCGATTGCTGCTTGCGTTCCAGGGAATTGCCAGTAAAGCATAAAAATGGCACAGAGATGTTGTAGACTAGATGTATGGATGCGGGTAGACAATTTGTAAGAGAATGGTTGGCTGTAAAAAAAAGATAATAGATAGCATTTGTTCGCGGATCTCCTTTAGAGCAGTGAGAACTGCTTTCGGATATTTTTTCTTTCTTTTTCTTTTTTCGGTTGAAGAGGAAAAAAACGGTTTTGATAACACCAAAACCTTTTTTCTCCTTTTCAGTGGACATGGCAGACAAACAACTTTTTTATCGAGATTATTATTTTATTAAATGGATAACTTTTCGTTCTTGAATTTTAGCTAATGATGCTGTTGGCAGTTTAATATGTATTTAAAGGAAATTTGTGGAGAAATTTAGACAAATACTCATATTTTAAAAAAATAACTATATATAATACTAAGTATTTTTTAAATGAATAAAAATAGATTCTTATCAATATAGAATAACAGCAGATTATAACAACAGTAAAAAATAATCATTTCTTAAGTAAAGCAATGTCATTTTATTTGTTTGAATTGCTAAACATTTTTCCACAATATAAGAGGTCTGAAATTTTAAACATAAAATGAAAACTTTATATAAATTATACCATTTTACTTTTTCTTCTTCATTGGTGGTGCAAGGCTGTCAGCCTTCTGGCAGAGTTCGATACAGGAGAAGATTCCGTTTTAGAAAATAGGGTTGTTGACCTAACACACAACGCTCTACAGTCATATTAGACTGGGATTTACGGTTTAAAGTCGATTCCGACCATTACAAACATCCATGGCGCCGACGGTACCAAACCTAACACCAGGGCCATCGAGCGGCAGAATTCTGAATTTACGGATAATAAATTAATACGGGCTCGGTAATTCGGTAACGTATAGTATAATATCGTTTATAGAAAAGTTTATTTGTTTCTCTGGATAAAATATATTAAAATAAACAGTTCCTCTTCTTAATGTTTTTTCCGAAAAACAACGCATTGTTAACATAGAATCCATATAACAGGAACCATAATTTAATTTTTCTTTCATTATATTTACTGCAAACTTATCTGTGAGAAATAAACAATGCTTATGATCTTTCTTTGATGAGACGATTCATTTTCCCTCTTGACTCACTTGACGTTGCGATTAATTAAAATTTTCTTTCACTTCTTAATCATGAAAGTTGAAAACTTCCACATCATTCAAATCTTTGAATAAAAGAACGAGAACACAAACTGCTATGGAATCGTTTCGTTCTGAACGGAATCTAGTGTCTCTCAAAGAATTGGCTTATGGAAGACAATTTATGCGAATTCTGGAATGTGTTATACGCCTTCTGCAAAATCGATACCTGACAAGGCTCTAGCAGAAATCTAATATCTACAGTGAATAACTTTACCACCAAGAACATGCACCACTATGAAAAAAGAGAGAGAAAAATAAAAGAAAATGTAGGAGGAAATTTGGAATGCAGTTTGTGTACGCTTCGATTGCTGCCTGCGTTCCAGGGAATTGCCAGTAAAGTATAAAAAGGGCCCAGAGATGTTGTAGACTGGATGTAGGGATGCGGGTAGACAATTTGCAAGAGAATGGTTTGTTGTAAAAGAAGAAAAGAGATAGCATTTGTTTGCGGATCTCCTTTAGAGCAGTGAGAACTACTTTCTGATATTTTTTTTCTTTCTTTCTTTTTCTGGTTGAAGTGGGAAAAAAACCTACTACAAAGAAAACTCGGTTAAAAGTTTTACTCGGTTAAACTCTAAAAGTTTTTTTTCTTTTTAGCTGATATAGCAGGACATATGACGTGATGATATATGTTGTAGACTGGATGTATGTATGTATGCGGGCAAACAATTTGTAAGAGAATGGTTTGCTGTAAAAAAGAAAAAAGAGATGACATTTTTTTTTGCGGATATCCTTTAGAGCAGTGAGAACTGATTTCTGAACATTGAACTGATTTTTTTTCTTTCTTTTTTTGGTTGAAAATGGAAAAAACCGACGACAAGAAAACTCGTTTACCAAAAGTCTTTTTTTTCTTTTTTGTGGACACAGAAAAACAACGTTTTTATCGAGATTTTTATTTCATAAAATGGATAGCCATTTACTTTCAAATTTTAGTTTAATGATACCGTTGGCGGTTTAATACGTATGGAAAGGGGATTTGTGGAGGGATTAGGCCAAATACTCATATTTTATAAAATAACCACGTAGTATAAAATATACTTTTTTAATAAAAAATATATTTCCTTATCAATGTAGAATAACAGCAGATAGTAACAATGAAAAATTATTCATCTCTTAAGTAAGGCAGTTTTCATTTATTTGTTTGAATTGCTAAACCTTTTTTTTTTTCGAAATGTAATACGGCTCAAATCTTAAATATAAAATTAAAACTTTATATAAATTATACCATTCTTCTTTCTCTTCTTCATTGGCGCTACAGGCCCATCTTGAGATAAGGCCGTCTGTCTATTGGCAGATTCCAAAATATGAGTTGTGTACTTTTTTTTTTCGGGGTAGGTCTACGTCCAACACAGTCTTATTAGACCGGCACTTAAGGTTTAATATGGATTCAGAAACTCTACAAATATTCATTCTACCGCAGGGACTAGAATCCAAAACCTATGGCACCCAGCTCCAGAATTCTGAATTTACGTGCAGTAAAATAAAAATGACTCGGTAATTAAGTAGCGTATAAGATCATTTATAGAAAATTTTATTTGTTTATCTGAATAAAGTTTATTAAAATAAACAAATCATCCACTTAATGTTAAAAACAACGTATTGTTAAACTGTAATTCAGATGACAGAAACCATAATTTAATTTTTCTTTTATTATATTTATTGCAAACTAATCTGCGAGAAATAAACAGTGCTTGTGACCTTTCTTTGATAAGATTAATTTTCCATCTTGACTCACTCAATGTTGCAATTAATTAAATCTGTCTTTGACTTCTTAATTACGATAATTGAAAACTTCCAACTCATCCAAAACTTCGGATATGTATATAATATAAAAGAACGAGAACACAAACTGCAATGGAATCGTTTCGTTCTAAATTGGATCTAGTGTCTCTCAGAGAATTGGCTAATGGAAGACAATTTACGCGAATTCTGGAACGTATTATACGCATTCAGAAAAATCGATACCTGACAAGTCTTTAGCAAGAAACAAAAAACCTACACTTAATAACTTTCCCACCAAGAACATGCACCACTATGAAAAAAAAAAGAGAGAAAAATAAAAGAAAATGTCGATGAAATTTGGAATGCAGTTTGTGTGCGTTTCGATTGCTGCTTGCGTACCAGGGAATTGCAGTAAATCATAAAAAAGGGCACAGAGATGTTGTAGACAATTATGTCAATGTATGCGGGTAGACAATTTGGAAGAGAATGGTTGGCTGTAAAAAGAGAAAAGGGGATAGCACTTGCTTGCGAATCTCCTTCGGAGCAGTGAGAATTACTTGCTAATATTTTTCTCTTTCTTTTTCTGGTTGAAGGGGGAGAAAACCGACAACAAGAAACTCGACAAGAAAACTCGTTTACCAAAACTCTTTTTTTTTTCTTTTTTGTGGACATAGCAGAAAAACAACATTTTGATCGAGATTTTTATTTTATCTGATGGATAATCATTTACTCTTGAATTTTAGCTAATGATACTGTTGGCAGTTTAGTATGTATTGAAAGGAATTATGCTAAATACTCATATTTTGAAAAATAATCACATAGCATATCACATATTTTTTTAAACAAAAAAAACTGTATCCTTATGAATGTAAAATAACACTAGATCCTGGTAACAATAAAAAAATTTATCATCTCTGAACTAAACTATTTTTTCTTTTATTTGTTTGAATTGCTAAACAATTTTCCACAATATAGCATGGATTAAATCTTAAGCATAAACTTAAAGCTTTACATAAATTATTAAATTCTTCTTCCTTTTCATTGGCGAGAGTAACTTGGTGGGCCAAGGCCGTCTACCTACTGGCAGATTCCGAAGCATGAGATGTTTTTTTTTTCCTGCACAAGGTTGTCGGCCTTACGCCCAACACTCTACAGTCATAATAGACTGGGATTTATAGTTAAGTGTGGATTCTGAACCATTACAAACATCCATGGCTCCGCCGGCACCAAACCCGAAACCTGGGGCACCAAGCACCTGAATTCTGAATTTACGAGCACAAAAAAATTAAAAATTAAATTAACGGAAATTAAAAAAGGCTCCGTAAATCAGAAACATATGAGATCATTTATAGAAAATTGTATTTGTCTTTAGGAATGACATTTATTAAAATAAACAGTTATTCTGCTTAACAGTTTAATTAATTACCTAATTTTTACCTAAATTTTACCTAATTAATAAATTAAATTTATTAATAGTTTAATTTAATTAATTAATTACCTTCGTTAATATTTGTTCCTGGAAACAACGTATTGTTAAACTAGAATCCAGGTGACAGGAACCATAATTTAATTTTTCTTTTATTACATTTACTGCAAACAAATCTGCGAGAAATAAACAGTGCTTGTGTCTTTTCTTTGAGGAGAAGATTAATTTTCCATCTTGACTCACTCAACGTTGCGATTAATTAAATCTATCTTTGACTTCTTAATTACGATAACTTGAAACTTCCGACTCATCCAAAACTTCGGATATATATATACTTATAAAAGAACACAAACTGTAATGGAATGATTTCGTTCTAAATTGGATCGAGTGTCTCCCAGAGAATTGGCTTATGGAAGACAATTTATGCGAATTCTGGAACGTGTTATACGCCTTCTGAAAAATCAATACCTGACAAGGCTTTAGCAGAAATCTAATATCTACAGAGAATAACTTTCCCACCAACAACATGCACCACTATGAAAAAAGAAGAGGGAAAAATAAAAACAAAATGTCTGTGAAATTTGGAATGCAGTTTGTGTGCGCTTCGATTGCTGCTTGCGTTCCAGGGAATTGCCAGTAAAGTATAAAAAGGGCACAGAGATGTTGTGAACTGGATGCACAGATGCGGATAGACAATTTGTAAGAGAATGGTTGGTTGTAAAACAAGAAAAGGAGATATCATTTGTTTGCGTATCTGCTTTAGGGCAGTGAGAAGTGCTTTATGATGTTTTTTTTTCTTTCTTTTTCTTTTTTCGGTTGAAGGGGGAAAAGACCGACAATAAAGATAACGCGGTTACCAAATCTTTTTCTTCTTTTCTTTTATTTTTGGTGGACATGGCAGAAAAACAACATTGTTATAGAGATTTTTATTTTGACGAATGGATAATTATTTAATCTTGAATCTTAGTTAATGATGCTGTTGGTAGTTTAATATGTATTGAAAGGGAAATCGTGGAATAATTATGTCAAATACTCTTATTTTAAAAAAATAACCGCGTACTGGTTTTTAAGACAATTATCCTTATCAATGTGGAATTACAGATCTTATCATCAAAAAAAAAATTATTCGTCTCTTAAGTAAGACATTAAATTCGTAAGTAACACTCTCTCTTAAGTAAGGCGGTAAAAATTAATTATCTCTTAAGTTTCGTTTATTTGTTTAAATTGCTAAAATGTTCCACAAAATAACATGGCTCAAATTTTAAAAAATAAAATGAGAAGTTTATATAAATTATACCTTTCTTCTTCCTCAATGGCGCAACAGCCCCATGTTTGGCGAAGGCCGTCTGCCTGCTGGCAGACGGTACTCCAAAACGTGAAATGCTTTATTTTACTGGGATTTAGTTATCAGCCTTACAGCCAACACGCTACAGTCATATTGGACTGGGAGTTATGGTTTAAAAAGGATTCCGAACCATTACAGACATCCATGACGCTGCCGGGAAAAAAAACCGAAACCTGTGCACCGAGCGCCAGAATTCTGAATTTACATGTAATAAATTAGAAATGGCTCGGTAATTCAGTAAAGTATAAGATCATTTATAGAAATTTTTATTTGTTTCTCGGATGACATTTATTAAAATAAACAGTTCCTCTGCTTAATATATATTCCTAAAAACAACGTATTATTAAACTAGAATCCATATAACAGAAATCATAATTTAATTTTCCTTTTATTATATTGACTGCAAACTAATCTGCGAGAAATAAAGAGTGTTTGTGACCTGTCTTTGATAAGATTAATTTTCCATCCCGACTAACTGAACGTTCCGATTAATTAAATCTGTCTTTGACTTCTTAATTACGATAATTGAAAACTTCCAACTCATCCAAAATTTCGAATGTATACGTATATAAAAGAACACAAACTGCAATGGAATCGTTTCGTTCTAAATTGGATCTAGTGTCTCTCAGAAAATTGGCTTATGGAAGACAATTTATGCGAATTCTGAAACGTGCTATACGCCTTCTGAAAAATCGATACCAAGGCTTTAGCAGAAATCTAATATCTACAGTGAATAACTTTCCCACCAACAACATGCACCACTATGAAAAAAGAAGAGAGAAAAAATAAAACAATGTGTCGGTGAAATTTGGAACGCAGTTTGTGTGCGCATCGATTGCTGCTTGTGTTCCAGGGAATTGCCAGTAAAGCATAAAAAGGGCACAGAGATATTGTAGACTGGATGTATGGATGCGGGTAGACAATTTGTAAGAGAATGGTTTGCAGTAGAAAAAGAAAAGGAGATAGCATTTGTTTGCGGACCTCCTTTAGAGCAGTGAGAACTACTTGCTGATATTTTTCTTTTCTTTCTTTCTTTGGTTGAAGGGAAAAAAAACCGACAACAAAGAAAACTCGGTTACCGAAATTTTTTTTTTTTTTGATGGACATGGCAGCACGAACAACTTTCTTATCGGGATTTTTATTTTATCAAATGGATAACCATTTACTCTTGAATTTTATCTAGTTCCATTTTATGCTCATATTTTAAAAAATTACCACGTACTTTTAAATATACTTTTTAAATAAAAAATATGTTTCCTTATCAATGTAGAATAACAGTAGATATTAACAATGAAAAATTAATCGTCTTTTAAGCAAGGCAGTTTTCATTTAGTTGTTTGAATTGCTAAACCTTTTTTTTTTTGGAATGTAATATGGCTCAAATCTTAAGAATAAAATTAAAACTTTATATAAATTTTAACACATTCTACTTTTTTTTCTTCTTCTTAACGCAACAACCCTATGGTGGCCCAAGGCTGTCTACCTACTGGCAGATTTCGAAACATGAAATGCTTTCTTTTTACGGAGTAGGGTTGTAAGCCCAACGTTCTACCTCTACAAACATCCATGGTGCGCCGGGATGGCCAATTGGCTAGCGCTCTATTCTTTGGTACCACAGGCTTCAAGTTCGAATCCTGGTGGTGGCACGGATATTTGTTAGTGATTCGGAATCCACGTTACACTGTAGGTCCCTTTCTAATTAGCCCAAAGAGTGCGAAAATGAACTAGATCGCCAAACCAAACCAAATATTCATGGCATGCTCCAGAACTCGAACTGAAATCCTTTGACACAGAGCGTCTGAGCGCTAGAAATTACACCATTACAAATCTTAAAATGTTTAATAGCATTTCTATAGCGGAAATGCAATGCCTTTATTCAATTCAGGAATTGTGTTGAGAAAATATTTGTAAATAAATAAATATTGGTTTTCTTAAAGGAAAATATTTGGAATCATCTCTTCAGAATATTAAACAAATTATGTTTACTGAAATTTTATGGCTTCAGCGTAGTAAAATGGCAAATGTTTTTCGCGTATTTACTAAGCGTTAGAACATAACTTTGAATTAGTAAATTTGCTTCATTTAATGAAATATATTCCCTTTTATACTGTTTATTCGGAAATGGAGCGTGATATTTACTTAAATAAAGTGTCAGTGACCTTTCTATCATCAGAAGATTAATTTCCTCGATAAATAAGCACGAAACTGGAATTAGAGAAAGCTCTTCACTAACTCTGAATTCATTAAATTAATTAAATTCGAAATTTCTAATCAAGTCAGAATCTGATCTTTTCTCATCATGGAAAGGAAACTTAAAATTCAGTTGATAACTTTTCGTACAAAATTAAACTGGTATTTTGAAAAAAAAACAACTTACTTTTAGTAAATGTAATGCGCATTTTATTAATTTTTATGTATTAAATTTCAGTATTTTTTAATATATACTAATTTTTATATATTTAAATTTCTGTAAAAAAATGAAAGATTTCTTATTAATATGCCAACAATTGTTTTTAGTTTATTTTTTTCATAATTATTTATTGTTTAATTTTTTTTTATTTTTATCATTTTGTGGGGAGGGTGGGTGGGGGGGGGGGCGGGGACGTTTGGTAAAAATATGCCAAGTGCGTAATGTACAAAGCCAAAACTAAAAATATCTTCTAATTTGACATCATTTTGTGCAACATTTAGTAAAGTTGGCAAAACATAGGGTTTTCTATAACACAGTTAAAAAGATTCTTATGATTTCATGATTATAAATTTCGCGATTAAGATTTAATTAAAACTATTTAAAAACTTTTGGAATATTCACCATTCATTGAACACCAAAAACGTTTACACATTTATAGTCATCTTAGTTGAGTTTATGGAACGAACTTCGTAATGTCTATTTTAACCAACTTGCATTTATCTAATATATAAAATTCTCGTGTCACAGTGTTTGTTGCCAAACTCATCCGAAACGGCTGGACCGATTCTTATGAAAATTTTTGTGCATATTTGGTAGGTCTGCGAATCGGTCGTAATCTATTTTTTAAACCCCTAAGTGATAAGGGTGGTCCACCCTTAAATATTTGTTAAAATTTCTTTCGTAAAACAATGTAGTGGTTTTTTTAAATTTCTTAGTCATGACATTACAGCACGTGCGCTTAAACAAAAATTAAAGTCTTTAATCGGCTTCATTTTTTTAACGTTTATTTAATTAAGTGATCTTATATAAATCGCGCCAACAACTGCGCCAACTGCCGTTGCTTTACCTGTATATATTATACGCAACGCTTTTGTGGGAATAGTTTTAATTTAAAAGAGAAATATTTACGTGTTAAATAAATATACGTGTTTTATTACTGTTAAATGTAAGTAAAATAATAAGAGAACAAAAACTGTTATATTTGCACGTGTAGTGTGTTAATGTCTTAAGTTAATGTTTTGTTAAGTTATATTCTTTGCACGTGTAGCATTAAATTATATTTACACGTGTAGCGTGTGTTAATGTTTAGTTAAGCAAAATTGGCAACTTTATTATTGTTCTAAGAAAAATAGAGATGGCTGTTATTGCGTTTTAACTTACAGGTGTAATTGTGTTGTAATTTTCTTTATTGCGGCGAATCTGGGATTCCAGTAAAGTAAGTGTTATTTGCAATTCGAAAGCATAAGATTATCGAAAGCAAAAACTTATAACGACAAACTATTTGGCGGCACTCTGTTACTTCTTTCAGGTGATTTCAAGCAAACACTTCCTGCCATTCCACGTTCAACGTACGCTGATGAGATCAACGCTTGCTTAAAATCATCGTCACTGTGGCGTAATGTTGAAAAATTACAACTAAAAGTAAACATGCGCATTCAAATGCTTCAAGATCCATCCGCTGAAAGATTCTCAAAGCAACTGCTAGATAATGGCGATGGAAAAAATGCTGTACATGAAAATACTGGATGCATAAAATTTCCGATAGATTTCTGCACAATCATCGACTCGTAAAATAATCGGTTAAAATCTAGGATCCTGTACCCTTTGTGCCAAACACATCGCCAAGTTGCCAAGTCGGTAAGTAAGCATAGAAATGAATGGGACAGGTAGTTTGCGCGGTAAAATGATATTACGCCAAAATCCTTTACTGTGTGGCCAAATCGCCAAGTAAACAGACAAAAAGGTTGCTTAAGTTCGGTGTCATTGTAAGGTGCTATTTCGCCAAAATTTATAGCCAAACAGTGCTTTTACGCCAACATTAGCAGCCAAATAGCTATTACGTCAAAATTCATTCCTGAAAAAACTTTGAAGCCAAAGTTTATCGCTTTATAGCCATTTTTCACTAAGCAAATTTTGTTATATAACTTCTTTTAAGCCAAAAAATGCTTTATCGCCAATATTTATCACTTTATAGCCACATTTTTTCACTAAGTGAATCTTTTTTTTGAGGCGCTTTTAAGCCAAAAGTTAATACTTTATCGCCAAATTTTTATCACTAAAATTTTTTATCTCAGGAATTCTTTTGCGCCAAATGAAACCGCTTTTACGCCGAAATTTAGCGCTATTATGCCAAGAAAATTATATCTAAAATGCCTTTACGCCAATTTATATCGCTTTATCGCCAAATTTTTAAAACTATTATGTCAACTTTTTAAAATCTAGGTTAAAATCTAGGATCCTGTACCCTTTGTGCCAAACATATCGCCAAGTTGCCAAGTCGGTAAATAAGCATAGAAATGAATGGGCCAGGTAGTTTGCGCGGCAAAATGATATTACGCCAAAATCCTTTACTGTGTTGCCAAATCGCCAAGTAAACAGACAATAAGGTTGCCTAAGTTCGGTATCATTGTAAAGTGCTATTTCGCCAAAATTTATAGACAAAGAGTGCTTTTACGCCAATATTAGCAGCCAAATAGCTATTACGTCAAAGTTTTCCTGAAAAGGCTTTGAAGCCAAAGTTTATCGCTTTAACGCCAAATATTATCACTATCCTTTATCGCCAACATTTATCGCTTTATAGCCATTTTTAACTAAGCAAATGTTGTTATATAACTTCTTTTAAGGCAAAAAATGCTTTATCGCCAATATTTATCGCTTTATAGCCAAATTTTTTCACTAAGTGAATCTTGTTTTTTGAGGCGCTTTTACGCCAAAAGTTGATGCTTTATCACCAAATTTTTATCACTAAAATTTTTTATCTCTGGAATACTTTTTACGCCGAAATTTAGCTCTATTATGCCAAGAAAATTACATCTAAAATGCCTTTACGCCAATTGATATCGCTTTATCGCCAAATTTTTACCACTATTATGTCAACTTTTTAATGTTTTCTTTTTACGCCACATATTGCCGCTTTAACGCCAAAATATATCATTACTTAGTCAACATTTTATTCCTAAATTGCTTTCACTCCAAATTAAATCGCTTTATCGCCAAATTATTATGTGCAATTTTATTTTGCTAAGTCACAAAAAAGTATCGTTTAAACAAAGATAATAATCGCTGTTAATTGATAAAATTTCGATACGATAAAATTTCACCAAAGTTATTCGCCAATTTTTTTTTTTTTTTTTTTAATGT
>BPLQ01003538.1:239751-280800 GCA_021605075.1 Caerostris darwini
AATAAAATACTTTTTATTCATCCACTCAAGTTCAAATGCATTTTTTTTAACTTGTAGTGGATTACACTGGATGTTATATGGCACCATTTATGTATAATTTATGAACTGTGTACTTTGTATACGTTAAATGATGGGGAAATTTTCATCATAAGGCAAAAGGCCAATTCTAATTGAACGGAAATAACGTAAATGATTACGTCATTACATAACGGAAATGACGTAAACGACGCTCATGAATGTCAACTTTTTGCTGTGCGCTGAATTAACAAGTACGATAACTAATTTGGTATTTTATATTGAGGTAATATTAAGCAATAACCATGACAACGTTTTTGTTTCCTTTTATATAATTATTTTTATTTAAATATGTAGCATTTTTTTTTATCTGCACCTAAATTCTGTGATTCACCTTAAATTATAGCAATACAATCGCCAATACCACAAATTAATAACTTATGAACATTTTTATTCTTTTAAAAAAACAGACGATATAATATGGCACTTTTTAAGTATTTTTTACTTTATTATATTTACTTACTTCGTTATTTTATTCAGTACCTATCGTACTAACATGCAAGTGTTTTAAATTTAGAAGAGTACGCAAATATCCTTTAGTGAGTAAAATAACTGGTTTTCGTGTATCCATTTTTAGTGTGCTAATTTATTCTTATACAAATTCGGCGGTCTGATGACCAATTAGCTAGCGCTCTGGCTTTTGATACCCCAGACTTCAGGTTCGAACGTATATCGCAGTGGCCTGAATGTTCATTACTCATTAGGAATTCACGTTAAACTGTAGGCCCCAGTCTAAATTGCTTAAAGTGTGCACAAAAAGACCGTAGAGAGACAAATTAACAAACGAGCATACAAATTCGTGAATAACACACAGTATCTCCTGTCAACACTTGAGAGAAAACGTGCAATTGCTTTTAAAGAATCCCGGTGAGGTAAAATTAATGGACAGTTCGACATTCGAGTTGGCACGATACCGTTCTTCGACGATATTCGTTGAAATGATTGAAACCATAACATTTTTTTTGTTCTAATGCAGCTGGCAAACACAGACAGCTTGATCTTTGGATGCCCTTAAGGCAAGTGCTGCAGAGACGTACTCACTTTGCATTACCCAGGGGGCGCGTGTAACTTGAAGATAAGCCACGGACGCGGAGTAACAATGCCCCCGCAATGCTCTACGATCCTATTAGACCGGGACCTACATTTTAAAGTGGATTCCAAACCACTACAAACAACCATGGCACCGCCGGGACTCGAACCCGAAACCTGTGGTACCGAGCGCCAGAGCGCTAGCCACTCGGTCATTCAGGCCCCTGAAACCATAACAAAGCACAAGAAGTTTGCGGAGGGCAAAACTAGGAGTGGACAAAATTACTCACTTTAATGATCCTCTCATTTTTGTGTTTGGTCTTTTCAGTAATGCGTTTTTATTTGGATTTGTTCATCGCTCATCCTTTCTTATTCCCAGCACACGTTCGCATCAAATCATCATCTCCTTTCAAGTTTGGATATTTATTTATCAGTCACAAAAAATAAAATAACACATAAAAACTAAATTGCACTTCCATTATTTCTTTGATATATTTTCAGAAATATTTGTTCGTTTAGACATTTTTTTTTTAGTTTTAATATCAAATTATAAAAAAAAAAAAAGAAAAACAATATTAATTCATACTATAATTATTATTTTTACAATGGTTTATAAGTGTTCTATTTATGTTTATAAATACATTTAATTTAATCTAATCTAGTTTTAAAATTGTAATTGTAAAGGCGGACCCCCTTTTTTAATCCCCTTTATTAACCCCCTTTTTTTCAAACATAGTTTTGCTGCAAAATGAATGTTTTTTATAAAAATAGAAAATAAGATTGTTGGAATTATGATCGTAAGTTTTTTATTTATTTATTTTTATTATATAAATTCAAGTTAAATTGAGCCCTTCAGATAGTTTATTAGAATCAGTATTATAATCCTCTGATTCATCGTCATAGTCATCGTTTTGAAAGAATTAATGCGCTACGAAGCTGCATTCAGATCTGAGCGTGCCTCAGTGAGAGTGTTTTTTTTTGTTCCCATACAATGCAGTTTGCCTTCGAAAAAATAAGTCCCAAAAAACTCTTGCAGTGAATATTGTCATTTGGTATCGCTAAAATCCTTTGAAGCAGAAAGAAAAATCCACTTTGTATCCAGCTATTTTTACCTGTCTCGATTTGCCAAAAGAGACCAATTTCATCCACAGTTGCTTCTACAACTGAGAAAACAGGTCTGTCGAAGATCGCACAATACGTTCAGGCTGTATGCAACTGTGGACTTTTCATAATATTCAATACGGTGATACTTTGAGATATGAATGCTCCAACATACAGATTTTTTTATATGCTATTTTGAGACTAGGGCGATTTTTGCTTTGAGATGCTATTTTTGTGATGTCACGATCGCCATTTCACTCAAATTCCCGAATGTTGGGCATATATCACAAAGAATAACCTGGCAATTTTGTTTCAAATATACCTCGAACTCTATTCAACCACGGCGTTGGAGAAAGAATGAGTTGTGATTCTTTCTGCTGAATTTTACAGCCAATCATTATCTTATCCAGCCAAGCACACATAATAAACTATTAAAAATGGGGATGATTTAAATTACCTGAGGCATTAAATTCTTTGCTCGGTTATAAGAAAAAAAGTTCGTTGGACATATTTCTATTGAAATTTCATACGCATAAAAATGACAAACACATGAAAAAAAAGTTAGGAGTCTACTGTGGAATCACTTTGTAGGCAATTGCTACAAAATTGCCTTGTAGTTATGGCTAATCCTCGGTGTCCTGCAGTGCATGGACATTTCAGGAGCGGTCTACTCATGGATATAGGGAAAGGGACAGCTTCTGTTGTGATGGAGCGCCAGTAGATAGAGACCTGACTTAGCTCCTGGTCGTTGAAGAAGGAAGGTAGTGCCTTCCTGGAAGATTTTTAGAGCAAACTAATTGGAAACCTCCGCTGAGGTAGTTCGATTCACGAGGCAACATGCTGAACATCACAAACGTCATCGAATCACCTCGTGTTTTGAAACAGTGTCTACAACAAAGGTGCCAGCGAATTAAACCTCAGCCCTAATGCTCCAGCGACGCACGTTGTCACTGAGCCACGAATCGGGACCAAACTGTCTTATTAGTGACATGTGAATTCGGATGAAATGTCCAACATTAAAAATTTTATTGGATACTATAAACAACTTCATTAAAGGATAATTTATTTAAAGAATATTCTTCTATAGGTCTCAAATGATAAGATTGCAGAGTAATTTACTTGATATTTTCATAACTATTGAATTATATTTTCTTAAAAGAAGTTTTTAAAATTCAAACGACTTTTCAAATATTCTAACAAAATAATTTTAAGAACTGCGTTATTTCGAAGCTCTTTAAATTCAAGGACATAGTCAAAACTTGCTGTTTTTTAAAGTTTCAAAAATGGTGTAAAAATGAATAAATTACTTAATATAAAATTAATTCATATATATCAAATATAAATTAGTATGAAGTAAAAAAAAAAATTAAGTTTCGTCAACTAGAAAGCTACTGGTGATATTAGAAATTCCAAATTACTTTTACATCTTGCGATATTGGCAGCAATTTGCAGTTCAACAATGTGGTTTTAAATTTGAACTATTAATGTCAAAGAAAAATAAAGCAAATGATGTCCTACCATTTGAAAATAAAACACAACTACTATGATTGGAGCAGTCAACCAATAAATCTAAATCAAGAAAACACTCTTCGCACATTTTTAGCGCGGTGCGACTTTGCTGGTTATTTAAAAACTATCTGGATAATGTAAAAACCTTTTAAAAGATTCTGCTTTCACAACTTTATCCAGCATTACTTCGAGGATTTTGCGAAAATTTTATGATCCGATAAGTTATCTTAAGACTCGAGGTGCTATAAAGATTTATATGAGTTAAGTATTTTTATTTTGATGCTTTGGGGCAGGTCTCATCACACTTTTAGATAAAAAATGGGGAAAATTTTATTGAATGAATCGTCAATCTCTGGAGAATTTTATGATCCGATAAGCACCTGAAATTTCTATTCGGCCTCCAGGAGATTTATAGGAATGGAATACCTTTTCTGACATACTTATTCTTTTTTATTTTAGTTATAAAAATTTTAATGTGTGTTTTATTTCATGTGAATGATGAAACGATTGTTTAAAATTTTACTTTCTCGCTGTAAATGTTGTGTTTTTATTTAGTATTTTTACAACAGAAACTATGCTTAAGAAATGTTGATTGTATGGTTAAACTTTGGTTAAGTTTTATATGATCGCAATAAAAACATGTATTTTAAAAAGACGTTGACAATCTAGTAGCTATACAAATGAATTCAAGTAGAAATCAGATTTTTTAAAGAAAAACTAATGGTGTTTTTTTATTTAATGTGATAGAAGATAGCTAAGAAGTGTAAAAAAGTTGCTGATTTTCGAATTTTATCACAGGAGGAGAAATTTGATATTATAAGATATACTGTAACGTCTCGGCTTATACTAGATCTATAACGGCTTCAAGAATAGGACCACTTTCAGGTTCATGGGAAAATTTAATTTTCAAGCAGGATATATATATATATATATATATATATATACACTTAGTCACAAAAGTAAGTATGCAACTCATAGCTTAAGTGAAAAAGCTCTAATTCTCAAATAAATATAAGAAAAATATTATTTTGGAGAGTGTTGCTTATAGCTTCTGATTCAAGTCATAAAGTAATGAAAAATAAACCAAATCATTATATTTTAAAAAACTTTAAGAGTAATTTTTTTAACTACCAGTAGAAATTTAAATCACAAAAGTATATATGCACTCTGAATTTTTGACTTTTAAATAGGCTGAATGAAACTTCTCGAGTGATTTTTCGTATTTCAGTGATAAGTTTAGAAGTTCTGCTACAAAGCTTGTAAGTTTGAGCTTTAAGTACATCAACAATTCACCAATGGCTCCACGTGGAAAAGAATTATCAAAAGATCTAAAGGCTGCAATAATAAAGCTCTATAAGGAAAGCAAGTCCCAAAGACAAATCGCTAAAATCATAGGCAAAAGTCCTGCAGCAGTGCAAAAAAACATAGAGAAGTTCCAGGCTGAGGGAAATACTCTAAACAAGCCAAGAACAGGACGACCGCCCATTTTGACGGATCGAGAAAGGCGAATTATTGTTGGAAATGTGAAAAAAATCAGACGATTAGAGCACCAAAATTGACAACTGATGTGAAAAACAATTTTGTGAAGCCATGCAATCCTGAAACAATTCGCCATGTGTTACGGAAGGTAGGATACCATGGTCTCAATAAGCGAAGAAAGCCATTTGTTAGCAAAGTGAATCGCAAAAAGAGAATAGATTTTGCAAAAGAAAATGTAAAGCAGAACCCAAATTTTTGGAATTCCGTGATTTTTTCGGATGAAAGTAAATTCAACATTCACGGGTCAGATGGACACCAAAAGGTTTGGAGGAAAGCAAATGCAGCTCTAGAACCAAAGAACATGAGAGGAACTGTAAAACACGGTGGTGGTTCGATTTTGGTTTGGGGTTGCATGGCAGCAACTGGGGTAGGAAATTTAGTTATAATCGACGGAATAATGAATCAATATAGCTATTTGAATATTTTAAAGAATAATCAAAAAAGATAAATTTAAAGAATTTAAATAAATTTAAAGAATAATCCAAAATGCTTCTAAATTGGGACTCGATGGATCCTTCACTTTCCAACAAGATAATGATCCCAAACATACTGCTCGGGTTGTTCGGGAATGACTGCTATATCACGTGCGAAAACAGCTAAAATTCCCCCGAAGTCACCTGATCTTAATCCCATTGAACACTTGTGGGATTATCTCGATCGCCAAATTAGAAAGCAAAAGATCAAAACTAAGAATGATCTAAAAAAAGGTCTTTTGGAGGAGTGGCAGAAAATACCATTTTCTGTCACTCAAAATTTAGTAAAATCAATGCCATCTAGATTGAGAGCTGTTATAAAGGCCAAAGGCTATCCAACAAACTACTAATTTTTTTGAAAAATTGTAAAATTTGCAATATTAATGTCTTTGTTTTTGTTTGCATACTTACTTTTATGATGTAAATTACATCCTATTTTAAGTTAAGCTCATCTTGCTAATTATATATTTGTATTTTTTAATTACTTTTCATTTTGTTATTAAGCTCGATTTTGCTGTAATCGAAATAAGTCGTTAATTTGAAAACTCTAATATTGTAGGTCTGTTTTTTTTCATAGGACATCATCACATACACTCTGCATATTTACTTTTGTGACTAAGTGTATATATATATATATATACACAAAACTGAACTCTGGGTTATTATATAAAAAAATGAAAAATTAAAGTTAAAATTTGATCACAAGTGCAGTTCACTCCTAGGTCGGAGATATTTAGATATTTCACTATGCACTATGGAAAACAAGCGGAAAATACCATCTATTTAATCACTTAAGAGAAAAAAAGAAAAACAATACTTCTGGTCAACTCTCGTCGCCGAACTCTTCTACAAAAACCTCCATTTTAGAAAATCCGTCAAGAGGGGGAGGGATCCGTTTCCCTCACTTCTCATTGGTATAGACATTTCTCAATTCGGAGTCTATCACCAATCACGATAAAAGAATATTATATTTATTTTAATATGCTGTTTTAAAGGTTAAAGGTTACATTACAATTTTGTAAAAAACTGCAGGACTGTTGTTGAAAAAGTTTTAATAATAATACTGCTAATGAGATTAATTTTTCAATGTCTCTCGGAAATATCTTTTAAAATTCCTTAACAGATCTGCAGATCTGCATATTTTTATTTAAATTATCTTTCATCAGCTGGAAAGAAAATCAAATAATATTGGAAACTGATGATTTTGTGACTAAATGATGACTGATGTGTCTAAATAAAGAATGTGTTCATGGGTGTAAGTGCGTATACTACACGAACACAGTTTCTACATAATTGCATTGATGCTAAAAAAATAAAGCGTAAGTTTTGCTAATGACGGTCTGTGAGAGGATCGCATATCGTTTCTTTTGTGCCAAATCGATGCTAAATAGCTCCATTGCCCAGTCAACAAACATTGTAGCTCGACATTGTCTTGATTATATAGATCTCATTGTTCCGCAGATGACTCACGTTAGTACGGATGTTCTAGAACCCTTAATAGCATTAGCCATTTGTCTTAATGATATTAATCAAGTCACATTGGTAATTTCATCGAGTTACAGTGCCTGCAAACTTGAACCTGATAAAACAGACAAGCTGATAACACCAACTCAAAGGAACATATTTTAAAGATATAGATGCAGTTCTTGCGTGAATACTTGATTTCAATAATTAATGATGAATTTATTAAATTTTATAACATTATAGGAAAGGATTACGTTTAATAATTCCACAAAAACATTTATTTTTAATTTCCGAAATTTTTCAATATCGGTATCGGTTCGGTATTTGGTATTTCCAAATCGATGGCATCGGTTTGGAATATTTTCAAAATATTCAGTCACCTAAACTAGGCATAGATCGTCGCTCTGATTTATACCTAAAGATTTCGGATCGACCTGCTGACACTCAGAGAAATGACACCCACATCAGCGAAAATTCTGACTCAGCAGAAACGGTTTGATCGTCGATGCTTCGATATAGTAGTATACGTGGTTTGCAGAGAAAAGTATATCATGTCAAACTGAGAGTTAACTTCTGTTATCATTTCTAGATATCCCAATGATTTCCGATATCTAGATACCAGCACAATTACATTATATTTATTTATAATTTTTCCATTTTTCATTTTGCCTTTTTTAACACTGTGGAGATCTGAAAAACGAATTTCTTGGAAAATTACGTGACTTTTTAACAGACGCATAAGGAAAAGTCCAACGTTGACTGCAATTCAGTGTCCGCCTTTAAGAGGGACCATTTGAACAACAAATTTGGAAAATATTGTGAGCTCACTGAATGGGATAAATAAGCTATGCAAATAACAATAATTTCAAATTGGAATTACTTTTAATTAAGACTTTTCATGATAAAGAATACATGAAATAATGTGATTATTAAGTATATTTCTCTAGAAAATTTTGATATGACTGTCTGAGATATCCGTTTTAATTGTTCACGTTTAGTCGTAACAATTAAATGTAACGAATAAAAGTATTCATTTTGGCTGGAATAATGAGATTGAATTTGGGGTCTGATGGCCGAACCGAGTGATTGGCACTCCGTGCCATAAGTTTCAGGTTTAAATCAAATACGGTTTTAACTAATCGCAACGTTGAGTTAGTCAAGATTGAAAATTAATCTTCACATCAAAGGAAGGTCATAATCACTTTTTCTTTCTCATAGATTAATTTGCAGTGAATATAATAAAAGAAAAATTAAATTCTGGTTTTTGAAATCTGCATTCTTGTTTAACAATACGTTGTTTTTTTAAACAAACATTAAGCAGAAAAATATTATATTATTAAATATTATTCCGAGAAACAAATAAAATTTTCCATAAATGATCTTAGACACTTGATGTTATAATCTGTTCGACATTACTGAGTATTTTTAATTTATTACACATGAATTCAAAATTCTGGTTCTCGGTGACACAGGTTTCGTTTTCGACTCCCATCGGAGCTATGTATGTTTATAGTGGTTTGGAATCCACTTTAAACCGTAGGCCCTGGTCCAATATAGATGTAGAACATTGGGCATAGGGATGGGAACCTTACTCAATAAAAAGAAAACATATCATGTTTCGTAATCTAGCAGAAGGCCTTGACCCACCCCTGGGGCTGTTGCGTCTTTGAAGAAGAAGGGCGAATAATTTTAATATCTCTTATATAGAAGTTGCAGAACTACTTGCAATTTGTTTTTAAGATTTTTAAAATTAATTAAAATCATTACTTCATTAAAATACTATCAAGTGGTTGTAGTAGCTATAGGGAGCTACACGTACTTGCTTTTTATTGTTTTAAATTAAAATATATATCTTCTACAGTTTTTCAATATCTTTGTAATTTTGTTGCATTGAAGGACACGCATCGTTGACGTAAATATTTAATTACTATATCAAATATTGTTTAGTCATTGAAGATCAACCTACCATGGCAATGAAATAAAATTACATCTTCAATGTAAGTTAAATTCGATTTGATATTAAAGAGGAACAAACATTTAAACTAAGCTGTAAGCTTATTCAGTCTAATAATTTTAAATTTATCGCAAATCGGTTTGAATGTTGCCTTTAAGTATAATGTGAAGTAATGAAACATCATTTTATGATGTAAATATATTTAGAAGAAACCATCACATTTCATTAATAAAAAGAGCAGTGAAAAAATATCCGGATTTTGAGTTTTTAAATAAATTTCGCATCGCATTTTGAAAGAAAACCTTTCAATAAGTGTACCATTAACTGCTTGTCAATGGGGGAAACCATTCCTTTCATGGAAAACTATTTATTATTTTATTCACGATTTATTCAAATGGAGAAGATATGTTCAATGAATAAACTTTGAAAAGGCTTGTTCAAGTTCCATGTCCTAATATATTATTTATTAATGGGATTTTAAATGAAAACTAATTCTCTATTAATAGAAACACTTCTCTTAGTAATCACAACTTGTTAAAATATGTCATGGTATTAATGTCTTTTCTGAGGAAGCATAAGACTTTTAAATTAAATTAATACAGCACAGGGTGTTTGGAATGAAAGTTATTTTAATATGGTATTAAAAACTTGAACAATTGTTATGGGAAATTATAATGCATACTTTAAATGCAGTTTATTATCGTTAATTTAACTGAATTGACTATAGCCTTTTTTTTTTCGTGAAATTCGCTTTGTTAATAATAATGAAAGTTAATTCTTAGAAAAAAATATTAATATAAGTAAGAAAGATTTCATGTTGCTGATATTTATTTCTGTTGTCCATCTATAATGTTTTAAATATGTTTTTATATTCAAATTCTTTAGAAATGCATAAAATCATTGAGATAAAACATAACCATTATCAATAATCAAATAATAATAAGGCCTGGCTCAGTGGCAAAGTGCGCCGCTGGTGATCATTAGGGCTGAGGTTCAATCGGCTGGTCGCTTTATTGTAAACACTGTTTCAAAAAACGAAGAGCCACAAAGGCGTTTGGATTATTCAGCATTTTGCCTCGTTAATTAGAATACCTGTATGGAGTTTTCCAGATTTTTTCCTTACGACACGCAAGTACCAGGCAGTTCCCCTTACAGTCACTGCCCTCCTTCTTCAGTGGGAGCAGAAATCAGACTGCTACCTACGAGTGCTACCTTCAAAAACAGAAGCTGCATCCACTTCCTTCCTATAATGATGGATACTATAACAACAACAACAACAACAACAACAACAACAAATAATAATAACAGATATCATTGCTGTCACTAAACAGTTATAAATATGCATTAAGTTATAAATATAAATTAAGCAATTATGGGATAATACTTATTGTTCATTATACTCATATTTAAGCACTTTATCAAATTATTAAAAAGTAATTCATGTTCGAATGCTGAAATTAAAGTATATTCTATGCACTTTGAAGGAATATTATGAAAGTTTTTAATTACGTAATTTTAAATAAATGCACTACGCGAATAATCATTACAATTATAAAAACAATTATGTTGTTGTTGTTGTTGTTTCTTATCCCACTTGGCTGGCCAAGCCCACAAGCCCATATGGACTCATGATTGAAGGGGAAGGAAGCAGCTTCTGTTGTGATGGAGCACCCGTAGGTAGAAGCCTGACTTTTGCTCCGTGACGCTCTTACAGTCATAGGAGACCGGGACCTACGGCTTAAAGTGGATTCCGAACCACTACAAACATCCATGGCACCGCCGGGATTCGAACCCGAAACCTGTGGCACCGAGCGCCAGAGCGAAAAACAATTATTGATGATAAAAGCAGAAGGTAAGAGGTATACTCAAGAGAACACAATTAACAAATTCAAAATAGCCGACGAGTGTCAATACAATTTCCACGTAAATGATAAAGAAAATAAATAAACCTTTGCATACGAGATAACTTCAGTTATAATGAATACAAATTTATTCAGTGAGATAAAAATTACCTCAAATAATTTTTGAATGAATGAATGGAATTATTGAAATCCGTTAATTCAAATAATCCACTAATTCAAATAATCTTTAGAATGAAAAAGATGTCTTTGCATATATTTGTTTATTGTAAATAGTTAGTGCTTGAAAATCAAAAGGAAATATAAGCATGCATTTCTTTACTTTTTGTTAATTGTGGATTTATAATATGTAATGGATAAATATGTATATGCTAAAGAGGTTTCAGATTTAGCCTTAAATTCGTATATGTTAAACGGGGTATTATAATTAGCAAGGCATATATTAACTGATTGTTTTCATTATCTCCATGTCACTCATTTATTTATCGAATATTGAAAAAAATCGTAAATAATTTATTAATTTATTGACGGCACTTATCAGTTTGAGGTTACTATTTTAAGTTATATATATCCCTGTTGTTGTTGTCGTAATACCTAAAGAGTACAAGAAAATCAAGCAGAGAACCTTCCAGAATGTCACAGAAATGTGAATTTTTTTTTACTTCCCACATTCACGCATTTCCCCTATTTTTCCTAGAAAAACGATACATAGAATTTTCGGAATTGCATTCGGATTTGCATTGCAACTCGTGTTTAACAATTCGAATACCTGTTATGACCTATTTTGAATTAACTTTGGTCCTTTTGTTGATAAATATTGACTAATAAACTGTATATTCAGTTATATGATTTTAATTTTGATACTTTCTGCATATGCTACCTCTCTAGGAAAGCATTTCCGAGTCTATATGGCAGTGTGAATCTGAGTTGTTTTGGTGTACCCTCCTTTTTCTTAGAAGATTGTATATCTGGTTCTGAGGTGACCAGTAAGTAAACATTATTGTATCCTTAATGTGGGAAATCCTATAACTTAATTACATGTCTCTCTTTGTTATTAATTAAACACATATATGGATATTTTTAAATATAATTTACTTCAATAAGCCATTGCAGCGTGTCGAGGATCTATTACAAACAACGCCAAACAGCTTCGTTCGTTTCAGTATGATTAGCAATAATTTGGCAACAGTTTTTTATATGTGGTGTAAACCGAAGCCTCGCTTATGAAAAAGTACCCAGTCTGACTTTGGTCACTTTTCCCGATCAAGAATGAGGATACGTTTATATATTAACATTTTGAACTTATTTATATATTCACATTCTTTACAATTTTTTGGATATTTACATATTGAATTAAGTGTACAAAAATCTTTAAAACATTTTTGATTTCATTAAATACGACTAAATATAAATAAAAATGGAAATGAACTTCAAAAAGTTGAAATGCATCTCTATCTATTGTTAACAATTCCTTTAATATTTTTGTTCAGTAATAAAGATGAAAATTAAGGTATAAAAATATGTCAAATTCTTTTTTTGTTTATACTTTATTATTTTACATTCAAACGTATCCTTTTTGTTTTATTGTCTGATATTACTATTATTTAACCGTTACATCTATGTAGTCTTTTATGCGATTTTTAGAAAGAAACATAGCAATCATTAAATTAATTTACAACCCAAATGTGTTGAATATTTATAGTTATATTAAGCTACATTAATTATAACTGCTATATTATATGTTAGTTCGTCAAATATTTTATAGTTATTTATTTACTTACCTTTAGAACAATGAATATCCGTTTTTGAGATGACTAGATATAACTTAAATTGCATATTTTTTATTTCTCTATAAATATGTGCTTTGACATAGCTTTTAGATATTTTTTTCTTTATTTAATAGAAGTTTCTGAGTTTTAATTATCCTTAACCTAGATATTAACTTTCAAGCGGTAGATCTGAATTTCTAATATTAAGAGTTATTGTAAAACTATTTATTTATTAAAGAAAACCCAATAAACTAAAACTATCATAACAATTGATGCAACATAGTAGATACGTTAAGATATCTATAATAGCCATAAAATAAGTTATTGTTAAAAATAATTCTATTGTTAAAGGAATTTACTATTTCAGACTTTCTTAATAATGATGAATTAGTGAGAAAAATGTTTCAGTCTGTTAGTAATAAATTTCACATTAAATGTTGTAGTGATGATTAGAAATAATTACAACTTAATTTTCACGGCTACCATTTTGAACAGTCTTAATTCCAACGTTCTGTTTTTGTATCTTCTTTTATCGCTAGCCTTTTCTGAAGATACCAAATATGATCGCAACATTAAAAATGCAAATTATATAAAGGCATTTTTAAATTCCAGTAAAAATTCAAAGACCAGTAAACAGAAATTAATTTCACTAAACAACAAGAAACTCAAAAAATTTGCACCAGAAGTTGTTTCACCCAAAGATATTGCTCAAGAGTTTAAGATGGATTTGAATAGCACTAAGGTGAAAGCTTTAACTGGAGTCAAATATCTTAAGAAATCTTCAGGTGGAAATGCTTTGAATAATGTTGAAGTTAGTACTACAGAAACGGAAAATGAAAGACCAAAGAAACAAGCGGTGAAAATAAAATATACAAATTTAATTCCAAATCCATACTTAATTGAAAATAATACTGAAACAAATCAAAACTTAGCAGAAAATATTTCTTCAATTGAAATCTTAGGTTTAGTAAGTACAAAGTTTGAAAAAGATGTACATAATGATGAATCGACTCACGAAATATATCTGGTGGGTAATTTTAGCACCATTTCAATTACTAACAATGAAACAGGAGATATATCGGAGGATTTTCAAAACAACGAGGCTTCATCAAATCTTTCTGGAAATACAGGGAGTTACATACATAATAATTCTTTTGACAATGTTAATGCTGCAGGGAGGATTAAAAGAGATCTGAGCGATAATAATGAACAAGAGATGACAACAGTTATTGAAAATTTTGATAATTTACCAGATATTTTGGACGATTTTCAAGATCATGATTTAGATCCTGGTGAAAACAGTATCGGCAATAAGCAAGGTGATTCAGAAAATACCAGTTTTTCTATTACTGAAGATGAAAATGAGTCTTTGGAGAACAAGATGATGACGACGCCAATTGTTGTTTCAACTGGAAATTTATCTCATCATATTAAACGTAACATCGACAAACCTAGTAACATAAAAGTGAACAGAATTTCTTCTGCTTCTCAATTTAAAAACGAAAATTTAAGAAAAAAGGCTGTTATTCAAAGTAAGACAGTAAAGTTTACCAAATTGGTTTCAACCACCTATAATAGTGTAGGAAGCTCTAATCAAAATAAATATAATCCAGACTTTCAAGTTACCGAAGGGTATTTTAAACAAAATTCTATAACAAAATTGATACTTCCTACTGATGTGCGAAACTCGCAAAATTATGGCTATGATCATAACCAAAACTTTTATAATAAGAATGAATTTCCGAAGAAAAAATATGAAGATTTAAGGGACAGTGAGCATTCAGGACAAAAAGATTCTGTTTTTGGTTTTGAAGACTCGATAAACAATGCTCAAAAAATACATGCTGTTGAAAATGAGAAAATGCTATCAACTTCTCCATATAGTATACACACGAAAATGAATAAATTTAACAAAATCAACTATAGAAGAACTTTTCAAATAGAAAACACTTTATTCAAACAGCCTTTAGCAAAAATTGATGTATCCTCCAGTGTGCACCAGCCACATTTTGAAGACCAATTAACAAAGAGACAGATTCCAGAAGTAGAAACATTTACCAGTAAGAAAGACCTTATAAAATACGAGTCGGTGAAATTATTAAAGAAATTTTTAAACTTTATTGAGCATGACTTCCAAAAAAAACTGAACGCAACTGTAAAAGATCGCCTTGTGAACGTGTCAGCTTCAGAAAATTCAACGAGTATGTCTTCCAAAAGTTTAGCAACTAACAACACGACGAATGGTACTATCTCTCTTAATTCACAGGAAAAAAAGATGTCCCATGTTTACGTCTTTTTTGCAACTGCAGTTGCTATTTTTATTGTTCTTTCGATACTTCTTCAAGTGTATGTGATTGTTTTAAAGTACCACAGCAATCACAAGTCACAGGCGCAAACTAAGCCTAAAAAAAGTAAACTTTTCAACTATTTGAATTTGAATCAAGAGCATATGGAAGTAAAATGCCTTGGCGAAAATAAAGTTTTGGTTGAAACATTAACGAAAGATCTCCACGCTTTGAAAGGCAAACTGAACAAAGTTACAGATAGCAACGAATATGCAGACATTAAGACGTTGTCTAAGGAATACGGAAGGAAAAGGCATTATGAAAAACTTATGGAAAATCTTATCAAATTTCATTAAACAACTTTATGCGTTTTAAACAACTTTATGAGTTTCTGAATAAAAATAAACCAAAGCTTTACAAACAAGTTCTGAAATTCATAAACACTCTTTGAGTTTCAACACGTACAAAAAGGGTTGAGTTTCAAATTAAAAAAAAAAATGAGTAAAACATGAAAAAATAATAAATCTTTGAATTTATATTTCAAATTTCATTTATCTATTTAATCTGTAATAAAAATGCAATTTATAAAACTAAAATTTTAAATAACAAACACTGTTATAATTTCAGGTTAAAATATAAAACAGTCTGTTTATGTTTTGTTAAAGTATACTACGTTGCCAATCACTAAAACATGGCGAAAGCAATATAATGCAGCAATATAATCAGCAATATAAAACTAATTAATAAATTTTAGAGGTATACAGTATTAGGGATTTTCCTAAAGGTACATTCTTTTAATTATGAAGCTAATTTTTTCATTTTTAAGATATTTAAAATTTATTTATTTAAAGTTTCACTAAAATTTACAAAGTAAATGTAGTATTCATTGATTTTTTATAAACTTCCTAGACTTCGTAACTTGTAATCAAAAAATAATATCTGATTATGCAATCACATTTTAATTTTTCACTTCTTGAAATACTAGATAAAAATATATGCTATTGTAAATGTTATTTAAATAATCTTTTGAGCTTATAATTAATTTTCGACGCTAGTGTTGTTAAGAATGCAAGCAAATTATTAATTAATAATTAATTACTAAACAATAATAAATACTTTTAATAGTAAAAATATAAGTAATTGTAATAATTACTTGTAAGTGTAAATAGATTTCATTTACTTAATAATAATAAACAGTTTTTTAAAACTGTAAAATATCCTTTGATATATTTCGGTAGAACTTAAAACTTTTAATTATAATATGCACAATAAAATTTTATGTAATAAAATAATTTAATTTCAGTTCTTAAATTGTGTTGCAAATCATGTATTATAAAATTTAATACTTCAAAGGAAATGTTTGTTTTTTACTTAACAAATTTTAAAATAATTCAAATTTTATTATAAGATATTAAAAGCTAGCCTATAAGCATCTTCGCTTTGGAAATTAAATTTGCTTTTACATGTTTGCTTAAAGTAATCACAATAAAGATTATAAAGGTTTCATCAATTTAATTACTAAAATTATTAATTAATAACAAAATTTTGTAAAGTAATTAAACATTTAAAATAGAGATTTTTATGAATTCAAACAATTTGCTGATTAACTTTTCTTTTTTCCAAATATGAGTGAATTGAAATTTCGGAATTAAGTCAATTCTTAAATAACTGTGTACTTTTCGTAGTTATTTTGTACCAAGGAAAAACGTGCATGTATTTTCCAACGATTTAAACTTTATCTCAATCCTTCCAAAACATTTCCACTAGTTACATTATGTATTGGCAAATAATTTGACGGGATTTTTTTTATTTGGTCCGAAGTTCTCTAACAAAAATGTATTGTACACGTTTGTTTTATGTAATGAAAACTTATAATTTAACTTATTAAACATGTAATATATTGTTCTAATGCCGCTGACAAACACTTAGACAGCTTGGTCTTCGATGCCTTAAGGCAAACGCTGCATAGACGTTACTCACTTTGCATTACCGAGGGGGCGCGTGTAACTAGAAGATAAGCCACGGACGCGAAGTAACAATACCCCCGCAACGCTCTACGATCCTAGTAGGACCGGGACCTACGATTTAAAGTGGATTCCGAACCACTACAAACTTTCATGGCACCACCGGGACTCGAACCTGAAACCTGTGATACCGAGCGCCAGAGCGCTAGCCACTCGACCATTCAGGCCCTAACATGTAATATACAAATGTTAATTTTCACAAGTGTAAAAGAGATAATATAAAGATAAGTATTAAAACATAAAAAAATCTTTTGATCTTTTGACAAATCTTTTGAAAGCAACATCTAAACCAAGTCCAAGAATCCGTGTGGTCTCATGGAAGAAGGTAAATGGGAGGGGGGGAGGCCAGCTCCTGTTGTAATAGAGCACCCGTAGGTAGAAGTTTGACTTGGCTCGTTGACACTGAAAAAAGGAACGAAGTTCCTTCCGAGAGGACGTTTTAGGGGAACTAAACCTACATTTGCGTATCGTATGACAGAAACTCGAAAAACTCCCACCAGGTAGTCCGACGAACGAAGCCAGATGCCAAACATCGATTCTCCTCGGTTTTTTTTAAACAGTGTCTACAACAACGCAACCAGCAGATTGAACCTTGGCCCTAAGGCTCACCAGCGGCCCGCATTGCCACTGACCAACGAGTGGGACCAAAAGTTTATTATTTACATAATAAAACAAAAAATGCCAACCAATAAAAGGAACTAAGGTTGCAGAAAAGCAAAATAATGCAATTTCTTTTATTTCAACATAAATTTAGTATAATTCTATTAATTTAAAATAAACCAAGTATTTCAACATGCAAAATCACTTACTTTTGTGAGACTACACTACAGAAGAAATTAAATTACCATCAGAGAGAACTAAGTAATATAACATGTTTATTTTATTTCAATTAAAAAAAAAATTACAAATGTCAAATCCAAGATTTAAAAGAATGGGGGGGGGGGGGGATAGGTCTTTTGCTGAAATTAACGAGATATAAAATAAAGCTCTTTCAACTATTATTTAAATGCGAAAGGTAAATAGCATTCATGTATTGAAAAATTTCGTGTACTCTTGTATAGAACAGTTTAAATGATTTAATTTCCTTCATTTTCCATTAAAGTATCGCACACTCGAGATTTGAATTGAGTTTTAACAAAAGAAATTAACTGCTTTTTGTACTTTCCTTCCTTAAATAAACCCCGATATCTTTCAAACTATGACAAGACAAAAAAAAATCGATATGCTCTTTTATTTAAAAAAAAGCTTCTGTGAATAGAGCGTAAATGTTCTTTGCCTGAAATTTAAACTGTTTCTTTATTTGTTTAACAATGATGGATTATTTCGTTTTTAATATTCTGTGACTGTTCAATTTTTGAAAAGGAAACACATTTTGAATAATTCTTTTTGAAAATATTTAATTATCTTTTGAATAGTTTGTTAGTTAAAACGCTTTTATACTTAGAGTTACAATCATCTAACAGGAAGTTTCCCTTTTCATTGTTTTGTCAAAAAAATATGTTTTAAACAATAAATTTTCAAAATTACTTTGGTTGTTTTGTCGATTTTGTTGTGTTTGTTCTGAATATTTTAAAAGCAAAATAAAATTGGATTTTAACACATTAAAAAAAAAACGATTTGCATCAATAAGTAAATAGTATTTGAAAGAAATTTTTTATGTTGTTCCAGTTATTTTAATAAATTTAAATAAACTATATAATTAAATTTAAAAAATATATATTTTATTTAAATTTATTAAAATAACTCAACTTAATTGATATGTTAATTTAAATAAATACATTTAAAATATTTTATTATTTAAATTTATTGAATAATATTATTATAAAAATATATTGAATATTATTATTATTATTTATTTTACTATTTAATAAATTTAAAAAATGAAATATACAATTGATAAAATTAATTTTATTCTTAGTATTTTTCTTTAAATATGGTATTATTAAAATTAAAATAATATTTTTGCTCAGAAAGTTGAATTCATTAAAGGATTATTTACAGAAGAAATGACTATTTAAATGAAATATTCACAAATAAAAAAAATAAAGCTGTTAGTTAAATTTTTAGTAGTTTTGTAATTTTAGCTTCAAGACTTAACATTTTATATCGGGAATATTTGAAAAAAAATTTAATTACATTAACTTATTTTACTTATACTAATAAAATATGAGAAAATATTTTTATGCTATTTGAAAGTTAACTTTTTTCATTGAAAAAACAAACGGCGATCATTTTCCAGCTCCATATTTTCATAAAATTTTAAAAAGCATTTAAAACATTGACGGAGCAGTTATGTCATTTAAATATTCTTAACAAATGCACCCCAGATCTGGAAATATAAACTAAATTACAGGCATTATTTTTGTCCAATTCCAGTTTTTGAACAAAATAATACTTTTCTTAACAATTTATTAAATCATCGTTCTTTGCTAAACTGTAAAGTCGACATTCTTTTTTGAATAAAAACGAGAAAATAAAAGACCAATCGACTCCCATCTAATATAAAGTCTTTTTTCCTTTTAAATTGTCAGCAAACTGCAAAGAGTTCGAAACATTGTTCTCGTATTTCGAATCAGCCAGAATTCATAACCCATCTTACAGCTAAATATCTTTCTTCCAAAAATACCTCCATCCTCCTTTTTTTGCAGAGTCGTAATAAACGAAAATATCGCTTGGTTGCTGAGTTTGGTATTCGATTCACAGCGTGGGAAGCCATTTTTTGAATATAAAAAAAAGAAAGGTATTGAAATTTCGTCCAGCACATTTAAGGTTTCAAAGTGGTAAGGAAAGCTTTTTTATTCCCACTCCAAAAAAGAAAAATGCCCACAACGTGGAATTTAAAGTTATTCTCTTACCCTAGGAGGAACTGTGGCAGAATTTAAATCGACTCCTTTTATTCCGAACTTCGATGTAAAGACTTTGGGTTTGAAATTTCTTGAAAAATTTATTGGATAGAAATGGAAGGGTTCAAATTATCGTAAGCGCTTTTCGAATAAACTTTCTAAAAAATCTTTTTGTGCTGAGTTATCATTTATCAAAAAGAAATCATATATAGTAGATCATATATATAAAAAATCTTCTGATATATATTTAAAATTTGTGATAAAAAAGATTATAAAAATAATTTAATATAAAAATTACATAAGAGAAAGGTGTTTAATGCTCTTATTTATTTTAATATGATCTTTAATATTCTATTTAATTAAAATAATATTGAATAGTTTTTTTTACCGACATGGTAGACAGCAACATCTAGACCCAAGTCCATGAACCCGTGTAGTCTCGTGAAAGGAGAGAGAGGGAGGGGGGCAGCTTCTGTTATGATGGAGCATCCGTAGGTAGAACATTGACTTGGCTCCGTGAACGAACGAGCGTCAGTGCCTTCAGGGAGGATGTTTTAGGGGGCACTACCCCACATTTGCATATTGTATGAAAGAAAGACCGAAAACTCCCACCAAAAAGCTGAATATCACAAACGACATCGAGTGTCCTCATTTTTTGAAACAATGTCTACAATGTCTCCGCCCTAATACTCACCAGAGGCGCGCGATGTCACTGAGCCACAGGTTGGGAGAAAGGTTTGTTATCCACACAATAAAACTATAAATATCACTAAATAAAATGAACTACTGTTAAAGAAAAACCAAATAATACAATTCCTTTTTTTTTTTCAACGTAAATTTAGTATAATTCTGTTAATTTGAATTAAACTAAGTGGTTCAAAATGTAAAATCATTTACTTTTGTAAAACCTACACGAAAGAAAGAAAGAACTAAATTAGTATTAGAGAGTACTAAGTAATATAACATGTTTATTTTATTTCAATTAAAAAAAAAATTTACAAATGTCACATACAAGATTTAAAAGAAGGGTGGGGGGGGGAATAGGTCTTTTGCTGAAATTAACGAGTTATAAAATAAAGCTCTTTCAACTATTATTTAAATACGAAAGGTAAATAGCATTCGTGTATTGAAAAATTTCGTGTGCTCTTGTATAGAACAGTTTAAATGATATAATTTCCTTTTTCGATTAAAGTATCGCACACTCGAGATTTGAATTGAGTTTTAACAAAAGAAATTAACTGCTTTTTATACTTTCCTTCCTTTAATAAACCCCGATATCTTTCAAACTATTACAAGACAAAAAAAAATCGATATGCTCTTTTATTTAAAAAAAAAAAAAAATTATGAATAGAGCGTAAATGTCCTTTGTCCGAAATTTAAATTGTTTCTTTATTTTTTAACAATGATGACTTATTTCTTTCGGAACATTCTGTGACTGCCCAATTTTTGAAAAGGAAACACATTTTGAATCATTCTTTTTGAAAATAGTTAATTATCCATTGAATAGTTTGTTAATTACAACACTTTTATACTTAGGAGATATAATCATTTGACAGGAAATTTCCCTTTACACTGCTTTGTCAATAAAGTATGTTTTACACTATAAAATTTAATAATTACTTCGGTTATTTTGTCGATTTAGGAGTGCTTGTTCTGAATATTCTAAATGCAAAATAAAACTGAATTTTAAAAAAATAAAAAAAAAAAATGAATTGCGTCAATAACAGTATTTGAAGGCAATTTTTTATGTGATTTAAGTTAATTTAATGCATTTAAATAACATATATAATTAATTAAGAATAATAATTTTATAAACTTATGTTTGTGAAAATTGCAACACCATGAAGGATCGTCATAATTGAATGAAATTTGATACACAGTTGAGTGGTAGTGGTACAAATAAATGATTAAATGTTCAAAGCAAACAAACAATAACAAGAGATCGGAATCAGTATTTTGTATAGCCACCACGCGCCGCAATAAGTGCTGCTACACGACGTGGCATGGAGTCAAACAAATTTTGAATGTCTGCCTGAGGAAGAGCATTCCATATTGTTTGTATGCGCACCCAAAGTTCGTCTGCAGAAGCAACAGGACGAGGATCACGAGCGAGACGCCGACCAACAAAATCCCACACATGTTCAATCGGCGATATATCCGGGGAATACGCAGGCCAAGGAAGAAGCTGTACCTGCCGCGTTGCAAAGAAGGACTGAACAGTCCCAGCGATATGAGGCGGGCATTGTCCTGTTGAAATACAGCGCCTGGCAAGCTTTGAAGGAAGGGAAGAGCTTGGGGCTGTAGAACTTCACTCATGAACCGGTTGCTGTTCAGATTGCCCAGAATTCTTAGCAATTGAGATCGTCCATGATATGCTATGGCAACAAAGACCATAACTCCGGGTGTTCGTCCACTGTGGCGTTCGATAATGCACTCCGGAAGGTGGCGTTCACCGGCATAGCGTCTGACACGAATGCGGCCATCATGGTACCACAAATTAAAGCGGGATTCGTCAGAAAACAGACATGCTGCCAATCAGCACGCCAGTCTCTATGCTGAGCGGTACATTGTAGCCGCAGGCGCCGATGGTTTAGCGTGAGAGGGATCCTGTATAAAGGAGTCCTGGCGCGCAGTCCACGCTGCAGCAGACGTCTACGAATTGATGAAGCACACAATGAAACACCTGTAGCTATTGATTTGTCACATTTCGGGGTCCACTCCCGGATTTCCGAGTTGTCCGACACTCGGCTGTCCACTGCTTCCAAAGACGCATCACTGTGCTGCTGTTTCGCTGCACACGAGCGGCTACTGCACGATAAGACAATCCAGCTTCACGAAGGACGATGATTCTCCCCCGTTCAAACTCTGTAAGTTGTTCAAATCTCGTTCTCTTTCGTCGAAGAGGCATAAGTAACGATTGAGCTAACGTTTACCACTACCAGATAACCACCGATAACCATACACGCCTCGCTACAGCCGTCTATTTATTCGGATCCATCCGCCGTTCAGAGGGCGCTGCTCAGCATGCACATGCGCTACGGATTTGAAATTTTAATCATTTGCATATCATGCGCTAATTTGCATTTCCTGAAAAGTTCAGCTCACTCGCGTAAGTCCTTGATGGTGTTCCTTCAGTTCATTTGTTTAATTCCGAAATTAAACAAATATAAAATTATATTGAAAATATTTAATTATTTAATAAATTAAATAATAAAAAATAAAATTGATAAAATTGGTTTTGATCCTTAGTATTTTTCTCTAAATAAGGCATTATTTAAATTAAAATAATATTTTTTTCTCATGAAGTTTAATTAATTGAAGCATTATGTAGAGGAGAAATGACTATTTAAATAAACTATTCACATATAAACATAAATATTTAAATCTGTTAATTAAATTTTTAATGCTATTATAATTTTAGCTTCAAGACGAAACATTTTATATCTAGAATATTTGAGAAAAATGTAATTGCATTAACTTATTATACTCATACTAATAAAATATGCAAATAAAATATTTTTATGTTAAAGAAACCTATTTTTTCTCAAATACAAAAACTTAATTCATTGAAGGATTATTTACAAGAGAAATCATTATTTAAATGAACTATTCACAAACGAAAATTTAAAGTTGTTATTTAAATTTTTAAGGCTTTTGTAATTTTAGCTTCAAGACGTAACATTTTACTACTGTGTCCAAAAAGTAAGACCAATTTCCAATTTAAATTTCCCGGGCATACGGTATTTCAATTTTTTTTTTGTTTTTTAGGTTGTTGGCACTGTCCTTCCACATCTATGGGAAATTTTACGTTAAAATGTTCAATAGTGTTTGAATTACGCTTGAATTAAGGTTGGCTTGATGCAATGTCAGCAACCAGAATTTCAATTGGTCTTACATTTTGGACACAGTAGTATATCGGGAATATCTGAAAAAAAAAATTTAATTACATTAACTTATTCTACTTATATTAATAAAATATGTAAAAATATTTTTATGCTATTTGAAAGTTAACTTTTTTTGTTGGGAAAAAAAGGAAATCATTTTCTAATTCCATCCATCGAATTTTAAGAAAGTTTAAAAGTTGACTGAACAGCTATAATATTTAAATATTCATAACAAATAGACCCCATATATAGAAATATAAACCCAAATTATAGGCATCATTTTTGTCTAATTCCAGTTTTTGAGAAAAAAATATTCATTAAACAGCCTTTCTTTGCTAAACTGTAAAGTCGACATTCTTTTTGAAAACAAGGAAATAAAAGATAAATCGACTCACATCTAATATAAAGTCTTTTTTCATTTTAAATTTTCAGCAAACTGCAAAGAGTTCGAAGCATTGTTTTCGTATTTCGAATCAGCCAGAATTCATAATTCCCTAAATTTTTTTTTCCAAAAATACCTCCATCCTCCTTTTTTCGTAGAGTCGTAACAAGCGAAAATATCGCTTGGTTGCAGAGTTTGGTGTTCGATTCCCAGCATGGGAAACCATTTTTTTTTAATATAAAAAAAAGGGTACTGAAATTTCGTCCCGCACATTTAGGGCTTAAAAGTGGTAAGGCAAGCTTTTTTATTCCCACTCCAAAAAAGAATAGTGCCCACAACGTGGAATTTAAAGTTATTTTCTTACCTAGGAGGAACTGTGGCAGAATTTAAATCTATTCCTTTTATTCCAAAGTTCGATGCAAAGACTTTGCGTTTGAATTTTCTTGGAACATTTATTGTATAGGCAGTGAAGGGTTCAAATTATTTCAAGCGCTTTTCAAATAGTCTTTCAAAAATTCTTTCTTAAGCTCAGTAGTTATCATTTATTAAAACGTTTTTAATGAATATTTTATGCCAATTATACTTATGCATTTTGAATAATTGATATTCGCTAAATTAGTTCACCACTTTTTAAAGAGTATGATTACTTTGGTAAATAAGCGCTGTCGCCAAGGCATAGGGAAGATTTATCTACTCAACAACTATGTTTTCAAACTGCTTTACTGAAATGGTTAATCCTTCATTTGAAGTAATCCAAATGGCAAACTCCTTCCCATCATTTGCAGACAAAACTCTTCTTTCTCATACCTGAAGTGTAGAATAATTATAATACACACAGAAATCTTATATAAGGAAAGAAAAAAAATTAAAGTTCTTAAATTGTGACGAAAAAGAAAATAGTTAAATCGAAATGTTCGCTTTTTACTCTACAAATTGTAAAATAATTCAAATTTTATAATAAGAAAATAAAAATTAACCTATCTGCACTTTCGCTTTGGAAATTAAATTTGAGTTTATATGCTGGCTTAAAATAAACATCACAAAGAATTAAGATTTCATCAATTCAATTCCTAAAATTCTTAACTAATAATAAAATCTCGTGAAATAATTAGAAATTTAAACGAAAGATTTTTGTAAATTAAACCAATTTGCAGATTAATTTTTCTTTTGAGTATTTCTACCAAACATAAGTAAGTTGAAATTGCAAAATGAAGTCAATTCTTAAATAATTGGGTACTTTTGATGTGCATGTGCTCCCCAAATATTTAAACTTTACTTCGATCCATCCAAACATTTACACTAGTTACATTATGATTACAATGATTCGGCGGTATTTCTTTTAAGAAGTTAAAAGAAAGTGTAAGTTTTCTGCAGTCCGCTGTTTCGCTTCGCTAACAAAAACGTATTGAACACGGTTGTTTTATATACTACCGACAAATATTTTAGTTTTATGTAAACCTACAATTAATATCATTAAATATACGATTATCAAATGATAATTTCCACAATAAGGGTAGAAGAGATAATATAAAGATAAGTATTAAAAAAATAAGAAATCACTTAATGTATATTTAAAATTTCTGATAAAAGATTATAGAAATAATTTAATATAACATTTAAATAAGTTAAATGTATTTAGGGCTGTTACTTACTTTAAATAAGATAACTAAAATTCTAGTTAATTAAAAATAAAGATAATATAGTTTTAAAACTTGAATAGCTTGTTATCTACATAATAAAATCGAAACTATCAATAAATAAAATGAATTAAGGTTAAAGAATAACAACATAATACAATTCCTTTTTTTAATGTAAATTTAGTATAATTCTATTAATTTAAATTAAACTAAGTGGTTCAACATGCAAAATCACTTACTTTTGTGAGACTACACGCACAAAAGGAATTGAATTAGTATCACAGAAACTAAGCAATATAACATGTTTATTTTATTCCAATTTTAAAAAAAATTACAAATGTCAAATCCATGATTTAATAGAAAGGAAGGTACAGGGATATGTCTTTTGAAATAAAACGCTTTCGACTATTATTTAAATGTGAAAGATAAATTATATTCGTGTACTGGAAAGTTTCATGCACTCTTGTATAGAACTGTTTAAGTGATTTAATTTCCTTTATTTTCCATTAAAGTATCGCAGACTTGAGATTTGAATTGAGTTTTGACAAAAGAAATTAACTGCTTTTTGTACTTTCTCTCTTTAAATAAATCCCGATATCTTTCAAACTATAACAAGACAAAAAAAAATCGATATGTTCTTTTATTTTAAAAAAGGGTTTTTTTGAATAGAGTGTAAATGTTCTTTGTTTGAAATTTAAATTGTTTCTTTATTTTTTAACAATGATGAATTATTTCGTTTGGAAACATGTTTGGAAAGGAAACACATTTTGAATAATTCTTTTTGAAAATGTTTAATTATCCATTGAGTAGTTCGTTTGGTTTGTTAAAACGCTTTTTTACTTAGAGATATAATCATTTGACAGGAAATTTCCCTTTTCACTGCTTTCTCAAAAAAACATGTTTTAAACAATAAAATTTCAAAATTATTTTGCCTGTTTTTTTCCAATTATGGGGTGTTTGTTCTGAATATTTTAAACGCAAAATAAAATTGGAATTTAACATATTAAAAGTAATGATTTGCATCAATAAGTAAATAGTATTTGAAAGCACTTTTTTATGTTGCTTCAGTTATTTTATTAACTTTAAATAAAATATATAATTAAATTTATTAATAATATATTTTATTTAAATTTATTAAAATACCAACTTAATTAATAAAAAAATAAATTTATATAAACATATTAGAATTTTATTAATTAATAAATTTATGTAATAAAAAATACATGAATAAAATTGGTTTTATTTTTAATATTATTCTCTAAATATGATATTGTTAAAATTAAAAGAATATTTTTTTTCTCAAAACGCTTTATTAATTGAAAGTTTTGTTTACACGTAAAATCAGCATTTAAATGAATTATTCACAAATAAGAAATAAAAATTTGAAGCTGTTATTTAAAGTTTTAATGCTATTTTGGTTTTATCTTCAAAACAAAATATTTTATATCTAGAAAATTTGAAAAAAAAATATATATAATTACATTAACTTATTATATTCATACTAATAAAATATGTAAATAAAATATTTTTATACTAATGAAAATTAACTTTTTGCAAATGCAAAAGCTTAATTAATTTAAAGTTTTTTTTACAGGAGAAATCATTATTTAAAGGAACTATTCACTAATAAAAAAAAAATAAAGCTGCTATTTTAGTTTTTAATGCTTTTGTAATTTTAACTTCAAGACTTAACATTTTATATCAGGAATATTTGAAAAAAAAATTAATTACATTAACTTATTATACTTGTACTAATAAAATATGTGAAAATATTTTAATGCTATTTGAAAGTTTACTTTTCTCATTGAAAAAAAAAATAGATCATTTTCTAACTAGACATTTTCATAGAATTTTAAAAAGCGCTTAAAATATTAACTGAGCAGTTATAAAATTTAAATATTCCTAATATATGCACCCTAGATATAAAAAATTAAACTAAACTATAGGCCTTATTATTGTCTAATTATAGCTTTTGAAAATCATTTTATCATTTTCTTTCCAAAGTCAAGAAACCATTGTTCTTTGCTAATCTGTAAAGTCGACATTCTTTTTTGAATGAAAACGTAGAAATAAGAGACAAATCGACTCCTATCTAATATAAAGTCTTTTTTCATTTTAAATTTTCAGCAAACTGCAAATAGTTCGAAACATTGTCTCGTATTTCGAATCAGTCACAATTCATAACCCATCTTACAGCTAAATATCTTTTTTTCCAAAAATACCTCCATCCTCTTTTTTTTTTTGAAGAGTCGTAATAAACGAAAATATCGCTTGGTTGCAGAGTTTGGTATTCGATCCACAGCGCGGGAAGCCATTTTTTGAATATAAAAAAAAGGCACTGAAATTTCGTCACTCACGTTTAAGGTTCGAAAGTGGTAAGGAAAGCTTTTTTATTCCCACTCCAAAAAAGAAAAGTGCCCGCAACGTGGAATTTAAAGTTATTCTCTTACCCTAGGAGGAACTGTGGCAGAATTTAAATCGACTCCTTTTATTCCGAAGTTCAATGCAAAGATTTGGGTTTGAAATTTCTTGGAAAATTTATTGGGTAGAAAGAGAAGGGTTCAAATTATTCTAAGCGCTTTTCAAATAATCTTTCAAAAATTCTTTTCTAAGATCAGTTATCGTTTATTAAAACCTTTTTAAAGAATGTTTTATGCCATTTCTACTTAAACATTTTGAATAATGATTGATGTCCACTAAATTTGCTGTTCAATTTATAATGAGTATGATTACTTTGGTAAATACGCGCTGTCACCTAAGACATAGGGACCCACTGAAAACAACTGCGTTTTCAAACTGCTTTACTGAAATGGTAATTTTATTTGAAGTAATCCAACTGACAATCTTCTTCCTATCATTTGCTGACAAAATTTTTCTTTCTGATATCTGAAGTGTAAAACATAAAAGTTTTAATTACAATATACACAGTAAAATCTTGTGTAAGAAAAGAATTAAATTACAGTTCTTAAATTGTGATGCAATCGAAAATACGTGAAAACGAAATTTTTAGTTTTTATTTAACAAATTGCAAAATAATTCAAATTTTATACTAAGATTTTAAAGAATAGCCTATATGAATCTTCGCTTTGGAAATTAAATTTGAGTTTGTTCGTTGGCTTATAGTAAACATCATAAAGAATATTAAGATTTCATCAATTTATTTATTTAAATTATTAATTAATAATGAAATCTAGTAAAAAAATTATAAAATGTAACTAAATATTTTTCAAAAAAATTTCAGATTAATTTTTCTTTTGAATTTTTTTAAGAATATTAGTTAAGTTGAAGTTTCAGAATTAAGCCAATTCTTAAAGAACTGGGTACTTTTCCCAGTAATTTTGTGCCAAGGAAAAATGTAGATGCATATAAGAAAACTTATTGGACACGGTTGTTTTATATAACAAAAACTCACTATTTAACTTATTAAACATGCAATTTAAAAAAAAATAATTTTCACAATAAGAGTAAATGAGATAATATACAGATAAGTATTAAAAAAATCAATAAACTTTTGATGAATATTTAAAATTTTTGATAAAAGGATATAGAAATAATTTAATATAAAATAAAAATAAAATAAAGGTATTTAATACTGTTATATATTTAAGCATAATTGCTAATATTATATTTAATTGAAAATAATATAGTTGTCCAACTTGGTGAACAGCAACATCTAGACGAAGTCCAAGAACCCATGTGGTTCCATAGAAGGAGAGGGAAAGTGTGTGTGTGTGGGGGAGAAGATTCTGTTTTGATGGAACACCCGTAGGTAGAAGTGTGACTTGGCTCCGCGTTCCTGATAAAGGAGGGAATTGCCTTCGGTGAGGACTTTTAGGGGAAACAACGCAACATTTGCGTATCGTAAGAGAGAAAACCCAGAAAACTCCCACCATGTAGTCTGACTCAAAAGGCAAGATGCTGAACATAACAGACGCCATCGAGTGTCCTCAAGTGTTAAAACAGTGACTGCAAAAAAAGCCGCCAGCGGACTGACCCTCGGCCCTAAGGCTCACCAGCGGCCCGCGTTGCCACTGAGCCACGAGTGGGACCAATAGTTTGTTATTTACATAATAAAATAAAAAATGCCAATAAATAAAATGAAGTAAGGTTAAAGAAAAAGAAAATGTAATTTCTTTTATTTCAAGGTAAGTAATACTAGTAATTGAAATTAAACTAAGTGGCTCAACATACAAAATCACTTACTTTTGTGAGACTACACGACAAAAAAAATTAAATTAGTATCAGAGAGAACTAAGTAATATAACATGTTTATTTTATTTCGATTTAAAAAAATTACAAACGTCAAATCCATGATTTAAAATGACTGGAGAGGCAGGGATGGGTCTTTTGCTGAAATTAACGAGTTATAAAATAAAACGCTTTCAACTATTATTTAAATGCGAAAGATAAATAACATTCATGCATTGAAAAGTTTCATGCACTCTTGTATAGAACAGTTTAAGTGATTTAATTTCCTTTATTTTCCATTAAAGTATCGCACACTCGAGATTTGAATTGAATTTTCACAAAAGAAATTAACTGTTTTTTGTACTTTCATTCCTTAAATAAACCCCGATATATTTCAAACTATAACAAGACAAAAAAAAATCGATATGTTCTTTTATTTAAAAAAAAAAAACAATTGTGAATAGAGCGTCAATGTTCTCTGTTCGAAATTTAAATTGTTTCTTTATTCTTAAACAATGATGAATTATTTCGTTTGGAACATTCTGTGACTGTTCAATTTTTGAGAAGAAAGCACATTTTGAATAATTCTCTTTGAAAATATATATTTATCTATTGAATAATTTACTTTTATACTTAGATACTTAAAACGCTTTTATACTTAGATATGTTATCGTTTGACAGAAAATTTCCCTTTTCACTGCTTTGTCAACAAAGTATGTTTTAAACGATGCAATTTCAAAATTACTTTGGTTATTTTGTCGATTTTGGGGTGTTTGTTCAGAATATTTTAAATGTAAAGTAAAATTGGATATTGGCAAATGAAAAAAAAAAAAAAAAAAAAAAATAAAGAAGGAATTGCATCAAAAACAATATTTGAAAGAAGTGTTTTTTATGTTGTTTCAGTTATTTTAATAAATATGTAATTAAATTTACTATTTATATATTTTATTTAAATTTTTAAAATAACGCAGCTTAATTAATAAATATATTATTTTAATTAAATATATTTAAAATATTTTATTATTTAAGAAATTTCAATAATAAATATTGTAACCATGCTGCCTCCGATGCACTGTCTGAGCGCCCTCTGTGGCTTTCAGGAGAAATAGTCAGTCGGCCTCGAGACTCACACACGAGAGGAAGTACAGTGCAATCCACGCTTCTGCTGAGTAACGTTTAGTTTGTAATCTCTCATAACGAGGGGAATAATATTAAATACCACTCTGCGTAACAGTTGACCTACAAACTCTCACCTGAGAGGAAGTATATTTCGCGCATCCTGTGCGTACCTAAGTATCTTTATATTTGGCTTAGAAGGGGAATCCTTGGGGCTGGGAAGGGCTGCTATGTGAATTTTTAATGCTTCTGTAATTTTAGCTTCAAAACTAAACATTTTATATCTAGAATATTAACTTATTATATTCATACTAATAAAATATTTAAATAAAATATTTTTATGTTAATGAAAACTAACTTTTGTCAAATACAAAAGCTTAATTAATTGAAGGATTACTTAAGGCGAAATCAATATTTAAAGGAACTATTCACTAAAAAAAAAAATAAAGCTGCTATTTTAAATTTTAATGCTTTTGTAATTTTAGTTTCAAGATTTAACATTTTATATCAGGAATATTTAAAAAAAAATTAATTACATTAACTTATTATACTTGTACTAATAAAATATGTACAAATATTTTTATGCTATTTGAAAGTTAACATTTTTTTATTGGAAAAAAAGAGAACATTTCCTAATTCCATATTTTCATCGAATTTGAAGAAGTGTTTAAAATTTGACTGAACAGCTATTACATTAAAATATTCATAACAAATAGGCCCAGATATAGCAATATAAAACAAGTTATAGACATAATTTTATTCTAATTCCAGTTTTTCAGAAAACAAATGACCGTTTTCTCAACATATTCATCTTTCTCTGCTTAACTGTAAAGTCTATAATCTTTTTTGAACGAAAACTTGGGAAAGACAAATCGATTCCCATCTAATATAAACTCTTTTTTCATTTTAAATTTTCAGCAAACTGCAAAGAGTTCGAAACATTGTTCTCGTATTTCGAATCAGCCAGAATTCATAACCCATCTTACAGCTAAAAATCCTTTTTTCCAAAAATACCTCCATCCTCCTTTTTTTGCAGAGTCGTAACAAATGAAAATATCGCTTGGTTGCAGAGTTTCGTATTCGATTCACAGCCTTTGATGCCATTTTTTGAATATAAAAAAAGGGCACTGAAATTTCGTCCCGCAGATTTAACGTTTAAAAGTGGTAAGGAAAGCTTTTTTATTCCCACTCCAAAAAAGAAAAGTGCCCGCAACGTGGAATTTAAAGTTATTCTCTCACCACAGGAGGAACTGTGGCAGCATTTAAATCGACTCCTTTCATTCCGAAGTTCGATGCAAAGACTTTGGGTTTAAAATTTCTTGGAAAATTTATTGTATAGAAAGTGAAGGGTTCAAATTATTGTAAGCGTTTTTCAAATAGTCTTTTAAAAATTCTTTTTTGAGCTCAGTTATCATTTATTAAAATTTTTTTATTGTTTTATACCATTTGTACTTATGCATTTTGAATAATAACTGATATCCACATTTGCTGTTCACTTTATAATGAGTATGATTACTTTGGCAAATAAGCGTTGTCATTTAAAACATAGGGAGGATTTACCCATTCCACAACTACGTTTTCAAACTGCTTTACTGAAATGGTAATCCCCTCCATTTGAAGTAATTCAAATGGCAATCTCCTTCCTATCATTTGCAGACAAAACTCTTTTTTCTCATATCTGAAGTGTAGAACATATAACTTTTAATTATAATATACACTGTAAAATCTTATATAAGAAAAGAATTAAATTGCCAAGCAAATGAAAATACTTGAAACGAAATGTTTAGTTTTTATCTAGCAAAATGCAAAATTATTCAAATTTTATAATAAGATTTTAAAGAATAGCCTATATATTAGGTTGGGGAAAAAGAAATCCATTATTTTTTCGATAGATGGCTGTAGTGATCGATATCACGTAAAGTATCAATTAAACAATTTCAGATTTATGCTCGTTAGAAAGGTGGCACTTCGTACTAAAATAATTCTTTTTCTGTTTTTTGTTTGGTCCATTCAGTTGGGAGTTACAGGGTGTTAAAAATGGAAGTGAACAAAGAGAAAATTCGGTACATTTTACAGTTTTTCTTTGACAAAGGCGAAAATGCAAGCCAGGCGGCTAAAATTGTGAATGGTGTTTATGGTTCCGATACTGTAACAGCCAATTATGTGCAATTTTGGTTTCGTAGATTCCGTTCAGAAATTTTTGATGTTAAAGATGCACCTCGCACAGGTAGGCCGGTCGTCGAAAATGTCGATAAAATCGGAGAAATGATCGAAGTTGACCGGCATGTTAGCAGTCGTAACATCGCCCAGGAGCTAAAAATCGACCATAAAACAGTTTTAAACCATTTACACAAAGCTGGATTCAAAAAGAAGCTCAATGTTTGGGTGCCACACCAATTAACAGAAAAAAACATGATGGGCCGAATTTCCATCTGCGAAGCCTTGGCCAAACGGAATGAGATAGACCCATTTCTTAAACGGATGGTGACTGGTGATGAGAAATGGATCACATACGAGAACCCTGTGCGAAAACGATCGTGGTCAAAGAGCGGTGAAGCACCTCAAACGGTGGCCAAACCAGGACTAACGGCCAGGAAGGTTCTGTTATGCATTTGGTGGGACTGGAAGGGGATTATTTATTATGAGTAGCTTCCATATGGCCAAACGCTAAATTCTGATCTCTACTGTCAACAACTGGACCGTTTGAAGATAGCGATTGACCAGAAACGGCCAGAATTGGCCAACAGGAGAGGTGTCGTGTTCCACCAGGACAACGCTAGGCCACACACATCTACAGTGACTCGCCAGAAACTTCGGGAGCTTGGTTGGGAAGTTTCAATGCATCCGCCATACAGTACGGACTTGGCACCAAGCGATTATCATCTTTTTCTTGCATTGCAAAATTTCTTTAATGATAAAAAATTGGCATCTAGGGAGGATTGTGAAAATCGACTATTAGAGTTTTTTGCAAATAGAGACCAGGACTTCTATGAGAGAGGCATTATGAAGTTACCTTTAAAATGGCAACAAATCATACAACAAAACGGTGCATATTTGACCCAAATCGGACAATCCGAAGCATGTTAAATAAAGTCCTGAAGTTCATATAAAAATAATGGATTTCTTTTTCCCCAACCTAATATTATATTACATTTGAGTTTATTTGTTGGCTTAAAGTAAACATCATGAAGATTATTAAGATGTCATCAATTAAATTATTAAAATTATAATTTAATAAAGAAATCTCGTTAAATTATTTTAAATAGAAACGGAATATTTTTATAAATTCAAACTATCTTTTGTTTAATTTTTCTTTTGAATTTTTTGTAAGTAAATTTGAAATTTCAGAATTAAGTCAATTCTTAAATAGCCGGGTACTTTTTGTAGTTATTCTGTGCTAAGGAAAAATATTTATGCGCTCTCCAATGATTTAAACTTTACCTCAATCCTTACAAAACATTTGCGCTGGTTACATTATGATTAGTAATGATTTGGGGCAATTTTTTGTTTGGTCCAAAGATTCGCTCCGCTAACAAAAAAGTATTTAAAACGGTTATTCATATACCAAAAAAATACAATTTAATTTACTAAACGTGTAATCTACGAATGATAATTTTTACAATAAGAATAAAAGAGATAATATAAAGATAAATATTAAAAGAAATAAATTACTTTTGATACATATATATAATTTTTTACTAAAGTATATATATAAATAATTTTGTATAAAATTTAAATAAGAGAAAGGTATTAAGTAAAGAATACTGCTACTTATTTTAATATGAGTACTAATATTCTATTTAATTAAAAACAATATATTTTTAATACTTTAATTTTTCTTTTTACTTCTGCCACTTGGAAGACATCAACATCTAGACCAAGTGCAAGAATCCGCATGGTACTATGGAAGAAGGTAAAAGGGTTGGGGGCAGGTTTTGTTGTGATAGAGCACCCGTATGCAGAAGTCTGACTGGGCTCCGTGACGCTGAAAAAAGGAAGGAAGTGCCTTCCGAGAGGACATTTTAGGGAAACTAAGCCTACATTTGCGTATCGTATGACAGAAACCCAGAAAAATTCCACCAGGTAGTCTGACGAACGAAGCAAGATGCCGAACATCACAAACTGCATCGATCCTCCTCGTTTTTTAAAACTGTGTCTACAACAAAACCGCTAGCGGATTGAATGTCAACTCAAAGTTTCACTAGCGGTCCGCGTTGCCAATTAACCACGAGTCGGACGTCTATCTACATAATAAAACTATTGCAATCTACATATTAAAATTAAAAATATGAATAAATAAAATGAACTGCGGTTACAGAAAATCAAAATAGTACAATTCCTTTTTTTTCCAACGTAAATTTAGTGTAGTTCTATTAATTTAAATTAAACTAATTGGTTCAACATGCAAAATCACTTACATTGTGATACTACACGCACAAAAGGAAATAAATTAGTACCGGAGATAACTAAGCATTATAACCTGTTTTCTTTTTTCAGTTTAAAAACAAATTACAAATGTCAAATTCCTGATTTAAAAGAACTGGAGGGGCAGGGATAGCTCTTTTGCAGAAATTAACGAGTTATAAAGTAAAACGCTTTCAACTATTATTTAAATGCAAAAGATAAATAACATTCATGCATTGAAAAATTTCGTGTACTCTTGTATAGAACAATTTCAGTGATTTAATTTCTTTTATTTTCTATTAAAATATCGCACACTTGAGATTTGAATTGGATTTAAACAAATGAAATTTACTGTTTTTGTACTTTACTTCTTTAAATAAACCTCGATATCTTTCAAATTATAACAAGACAAAAAAAAATCGATTTGTTCTTTTATTAAAAAAAAAAAAAAAATTTTTTTAAAAAAAGGAAAAATTTTTTTTTTTAAAAATTAAAATTTTTTTTTTTTTTTTTTTAAAAAAAAAAAAAAACTTTTGTGAATAGAGCGTAAATGTTCTTTGTTCGAAATTTAAATTGTTTTTTTTATTTTTTAACAATGACGAATTACTTCGTTCGGAACATTCTATGACTGTCCAATTTTTGAGAAGGAAACCCATTTTGACTAACTCTTTTTGAAAATATTTAATTATCCATTGAATAGATTGTTAGGTACAACGCTTTTATGCTTAGAGATACAATTTTCTATACAATTTCACTTGCGTCATTCCGAAAAGTATAGGGACATCTCATATCTAGGCAGAATGATGGGGTGTGGTGTGTTGTATTAGTAGTAATATACAAATGATAATTTTCTCAACAAAGTTATAATATAAAGATATGCTTTAAAAATATAAGAAATCTTTTGAAGTATATTTGAAATTTCAGCTAAAAAAAACATACAAATATTTTAATATAAAGTTTAAATGAGCAAAAAGTATTTAATACCGTATATTTAAAATATTTAAATATGATAACTAATATTCTATTTAATTAAAAATAAATTTTTTTTTTTAACTTGAAAGGTTTGTTATATGCATAATAAAACTAAAAATATCACTAAATAAAATGAACTATATTTAAAGAAAACAAATTAGAGCAATTCCTTTTTTTTCAATGTAAATTTAGTATAATTCTATTAATTTAAATTAAACTAAGTGGTTCAGCACGCAAAATCACTTAATTTTGTGAGACTACACTCACAAAAGGAATTAAATTAGTATCAGAGAACTAACCATTATAACATTTTTTTTTTATGATTTTCACTTTACAAACAATTTCACATGTCAAAACCCTGTTTTAAAAGGATTGGAGTGGAAGGGATATTTCTGTTACTGAAATTAACGAGTTATAAAATAAAATGCTTTGAACTATTATTTAAACGCGAAAGACAAATAACATTCATGTACTGAAAAGTTCCATGCACTCTTGTATAGAACAGTTTAAGTGATTTAATTTCCTTTATTTTCCATTAAAGCATCGCACACTTGAGATTTGAATTGAAATTTAACAATAGAAATTAACTGCTTTTTGTACTTTTCTTCTTTAAATAAACCCCGATATCTTTCGAACTATAACAAGACAAAAAAAAAAAAAATCGATATGTTCTTTTATTTTAAAAAACGTTTTTGTGAATAGAGCGTAAATGCTCTTTGTCCGAAATTTAAATTGTTTCTTTATTTTTTAACAATGACGTATTATTTCGTGTAGAACTTTCTGTGACTGTCCAATTTTTCAAAAGGAAAATATTTTTAAATTATTGTTTTTGAAAATATTTAATTGTCCATTGAATAGTTCATTTGGTTAGTTACAACTGTTTTATATTCAGAGATATAATCATTTGACAGGAAATTTCCCTTTTCACAGCTTCGTCAAAATAGTATTTTTTAAACGATAAAATTTTAAAATTACTTTGGTTATTTTTTTTTAATTTCCGGGTGTTTGTTGTGAATATATTAAGTACAAAATAAAATTGGATTTTGGACAAATTAAAAAAAAAAGAATATCATCAATTATAGTATTTTAAAGCAGTTTTTTTTTTGATGTTTTTTCATTTATTTTAATAAATTTAAATAAATATGTACGTGAATTTAATGATTATATATTTTATTTAAATTTATTAAAATAACTCAACTTAATTAAAAAAATATGTAAATTTAAATAAATATACTTAAAATGTTTTATTATTTACATTAATTAAATATTATTTATATATATTATTTATAAAAATCCTTATTATTTCATAAAATTACATAATAAAATAAGCAATTGATAAAATTAGTTTTATCCTTAGTATTTTCCTCTAAATATGGTATTATCAAAATTAAAATTTTTTTTAACAAAATGCTTAATTAACTGGAGGAATATTTACAAGCGAAAACAATATTTAAATGAACTATTCGCAAATAAAAAAAAAGTTGAAGCTGTTATTTAAATTTTTAATACTTTTGTAATTTTAGCTTCATGACTAAACATTTTATATCGAAAATATTTGAAAAAATAAATGTAATTATATTAACTTATTGTACTAGGGCGTGAAGGACGAGTGACTAGCGCTCGGTACCACAGGTTTCGAGTTCGCGTCCTGGATGTGCCATGGTTGTTCAGTAACCACTTTAGGCCCTAATCCCCAGTCTAATATGATTGCAGAGCGTTGGGCTAAGAATTGACAACCCTACCCGTTAAAGAGGCAGCATCTAGGAGCCAAGTCAGCTTCTGCCTGCGGTGGCTCCATCGCAACAGAAGCTACCCTCCCCAATTCCTTCCTTCCATGAGACCACACAGGTTTTTGGACTTGGTCTAGATGTTGCTGCCTACTCAGTGGGATAAGAAACAACCAAAAACAAACACTTAATTTACCTATACTAATATAATAAATATATCTAAATCTTTTATCCTATTTGAAAAGTTAATTTTTCTCATTGAAAAGAAAGGTAGATCATTACTTAACTCCACATTTTCATCAAATTTTAAAAAGCTTTTAAAACATAACAGAGCAGTTGGGACATTTACATATCAACGACAAATACACACCGGAATATATAAACCAGGTTATATTAATCATTTTTGACTAATTCGAGTTTTCGAAAAAAATAATTCTTCTCTTAGCAACTTCATGAAACCATCGTTCTTCGGTGAACTGCAATGTTGATATTCTTTTTTGAATGAAAACTTGGAAATAAAAGACAAATCGACTCCTATCTAATATAAAGTCTTTTTTCATTTTAAATTTCCCGCGAACTGCAAAAAAATGTTCGAAACATTGTTCTCGTATTTCGAATCAGCCAGAATTCATAACCCATCTTACAGCTAAATAACCTTTTTTTTCCAAAAATACCTCCATTCTCCCTTTTTTTGCAGAGTCGTAACAAACGAAAATATTGCTTGGTTGCAGAGTTTCGTATTCGATTCACAGCGCGGGAAGCCATTTTTTGAATATAAAAAAAAAAAAGAGTATTGAAATTTCGTCCCGCACATTTAAGGTTTCAAAGTGGTAAGGAAAGCTTTTTTATTCCCACTCCAAAAAAGAAACGTGCCCGCAACGTGGAATTTAAAGTTATTTTCTTACCCTAGGAGGAACTGTGGTAGAATTTAAATCGACTCCTTTTATTCCGAAGTTCGATGCAAAGACTTTGGGTTTGAATTTTTTTGGAAAATTTATTGTATAGAAAGTGAAGGTTTCAAATTATTGTAAGCGCTTTTCAGTAGTCTTATCAAAAATTCTTTTTTAAGTTCTTTATCTTTTATTAAAACTTTTTCATTGAATATTTTATACCATTTATACTTATGCATGTTTAATAAGGATTGATAGTATCTACTAAATTTGGTGATCACTTTATAATGAGTATGATTACTTTGGTAAATAAACTTTGTCACCTAAGACGAAGGGGAGATTTACTCAATCAGCAACTACTTTCTAAAAATGCTATACTCAAATGGAAATCTCCTCCTTATTATTGCGGCCTGATGGCTAATTGGATACAGCTCTGCCCTTTTTTACGACAGGATTCAAATTCGAATCCAGGGGTTGGCATGGATGTTTATTAGTAGTTCGGAATCCACGTTAACTGTAGGTCCCTGTCTAATTAGCACAAAGTGTGCACAAAAGGACAGGACAGCAACAAACCAAACTTCCCTATCATTGTTGCCTGATGGCCAATTGACTAGCGCCTTGACCTTTGGTACCATAGGATTCAGGTTCGAATACTGGCATTTGTTAGTGGTTCGGAATCTACTTTAAGCTGGAAGTTCCTGTCTAATTAGCCTATAGTGTGCAAAAATGACCGTAGAGCGACATACCAAGCCTCATTATCATTTGTAGACCAAATTCTTCTTTCTTCTATCTGAAGTGCCCCGGGTGTGTTTGGGTTTGTTTTCTGCCTCCTTCAGAGTAACGTATTACTTTAGTTTCTATAGTGTTAAAAATTGACATAAAGGAGCAATCGAAAACTTTAAGTAAGGAAAGTGTTTAAAAATTGTAATTATTCTTGAAACTAACTACGATATTCGGAAAAGAAGTAGAAACACAGAGGAACATAGAATCCTATTCTCAACTAAGTAGTTGACTTCGCTACCGGACCACCCATATAACATCGAAGCATCAAACCATTTCCGGTGCGCGAAAACTCTCATTGGCATTAAGTTTTTCTAAACCTCAGTGACTCAAGGCTAGTTATTTAGTCCCAGAACAGTGAGAGGGTTACGTCTCGTTCTTGATCACTTTTGAAAATACTAAAAGATAATTATCCTGGGTTAAATTGCTATTTTGAAAAAAATTGAAACCTCCAACTAGGCTATTCAACCAGCATTCTAAAGCACTGTCATTCACTCAGTCTACTCGTTTTCGGAGCAATGATTGCAAAGGATGTGACAAGCGGGAGTGGAATTCTAACTCATTAGATGACACGAAATGTCACAGTTGGTGAATGTGGCTAACCGAATTAAATAAAATGCATACTTATTTTAACGGATCCTTTTATAAAATAAAACTCTGCAAACAAAACCTATTACTATAATTGTTGAAGTTGCTGAAAAATATAACTTTATTTCATTATTTTTAAAATTATTTAAATCTAATCATTTATATAAATAGAAGAAGTTGGCCCACAGTACAATTAGAAAGTAAAAAACCAGAAGTAGATAATTCCACATTTGGATTTCAATGTATAACAATTAAGATATCTTTAGAAACATTTGAAACTTTAAATTCATAATATACATTGCTTAAAACTCCGCAATACTAAATTTGATAAAACTATATTCAATTCTGCATACATTGGAGGATATAATTTTTACCCATAAAAAATATCGACATTGATTTGAGGAGAGGAGTTTTTCGTATCCTTGACCACTTTCAATTTTGGACATTTCTATTGGAATTTGAATTTTTTTTAAAATTTCTTTTACGACTTTTTTTATGTATGATATCTATTTCCAAAATAATAGAGTAACTTTTTTAATAATTTAGTAAAAAAAAAA